>JADRCD010168744.1:0-10693 GCA_019843815.1 Montemys delectorum | reverse complement strand
TGTTGGTAGTTCAGTCTTTGGGAACCCCCAAGGGTCCAGGTTAGTTGGCCATGTAGGTCTTTCTATGGAGTTCCTATTCTCTTCAGGTCCCTCAATTCATCCAACACCTCCACGGGACTCTCTGAGCTCCATCTAATGTTTGGCTATGAGTCTCTGTATCAGTCTCGGTCAGCTCTTGGGTGGAGCCTCTCAGAGGACAGTTATGCTAGGCTCCTGTCTACAAGCTTAACAGAGTATCATTAATAGTTTCAGGGATTGGTTCTTACCTAAGAGATGGGTCTAAATTTGGGCCAGTCATTGGTTAGCCATTCCCTCTGTCTCTACTCTATATTTATCCCTGCATATCTTATAGGGAGGACACATTTTAGGTCTAAGATTTTGTGGGTAGTTGCTATCCTTATCTCTCCGCTGAGAGTCCTGCCTGACTACAGGAAGTGGCCACTTCAGGATCCATAACCCTACTGCTAGGAGTTTACAGAGATCTGGGACAGGGTGGGGACAGGGAGCTCCAGGGTGGCTATGGGGTCACTTTAACTGACACCAAATCATATAGCTCCTATGTCTAGTATCAAAAGGCTTATATGGCTCTGTTCTTCTCAATTAGTTGCTTGCAGCATACGTCCCTGTCTTCGTATATAGGAGATCCTCTCCTTTAAGCAGTTCTCATTGTCAGATGTGCCATGGTTCTGGTATCTTAAGACCTTCACAGCTTCACATAATGATTTTTTTGTGGCCTCTAACCCCCACAACATAGCTATAAGAAAGACCCCAGTCCAGAATTCCTTATACCATTTGCATTTCAATTCAACATTCAAAGGAAGTTTTTCTGATCAAGGGAACATTGTCCAACTGAGCATCAGAGTTCCGGGTGAGAGTCCTTTATGCAGCTGCACCCCATGGAGCCTGACTTGGCCTTGAAGCCTTGTCAGCACTGTTACTCAGCAAGAAACAGTACATAGCCAACATCATTCTAAACTCTGAAGCTGTCTGTTTCATACCAGACATGATAGTTTCTCATCCAACAGTAAAAGCCCCCACCTAGCTCCAGGCAGAAGGAAAGGTGAGCACAGTGTCTCACCACCCTCACTCCACATCTGTCCTCATAGAGACTACAGTCAGGAAGTGTTTTGGAATCCTTATCCAAGCCCACCTGTGAGGCAGTGGCCTGGGGCACACAGGCCTTCCTCACTCCAATCACTCTTCCATCCTCTCTGCTGCTCAACTCTGGCCACCACTCAAACAGACACGCCACTTGGTATATCATTTTAGAAAATGTAACGCAAAGCACTTTACTATATGCTACTGCCTGCTCTCCATGAATAATGAGAGACTCTGGATACAGCTGATGGCTCAACTCATCTTTACACAAGGCCTGAGTGTGAGTTCATCTGCATCTCTGAATGGGGTGTGGCAGTGAGATGACTTAAGCTAGTTCCCCAGACAAAAGAAGAAGCCAAATAGTACCTCCTCTCCCTCTGAGTCAGAGCCACAAGCTGCAGCTGTGCTGGTCTGACCTGGAGGAGCAATGCCTCCATGTGAACTGATCTGACAGTATCTGACCACCTTGTACTGCACAGCTGGGGAATCTGAGTCAGTACCATGCCCAAGGACACTCTGAGCTGGCACAGCCTCTGCCTGCAAGAACAGGCCTGACAGGTCCTCAGGTATCCTTCTCAATCGGCGTTGAAGTTCTCGATAGAACAGATATTGCCCTCCTTTCCCCGACATGGTCCAGCCCCTTTAGAAACTCCACTTTGATAAAGACAAATTATCTCTTCCCCTAACGCTTTCCAAACATTCACTTAGAAGCTTGTATTGTTCCCATCAATGTCAAAGAATAGCATCTATTTAACAAACATTAAATTCTTGGTGCTTTCCTATCCCACCTTACCACCTTATTATTAAAGACAAGCCATTGCAGCTCCTTTCTTTGCCTGATGCTATCTACTCTTGTCTCTCACCAGAAGATTATCAGGCAGACAGAAAGACAAATGGATCCAATAAATTGAAACTGCATCAGAGCCAAAACTGATCTTGACAGGTTGTTTGGAACAATCAGAACAGGAACTACAAGAACAGATGTAAGCAAGCAGATAATAGAAAATTTCAGAAAGAATCAAAATGATCCCAAAGGTCAGAGCAGACCCTACTCTGGCATCTCCTGAAGCCCCTCCCCTGCATGTAGACAGCAAACATGCGGATAGTGAATGTCTAAAGGGAGTATCTTTAGAGGCCATGGATATTTTCATACCTGGATTCCCTCAATGGTTTATCCCAGCAAACTTGTCCACTGATTGCTCAGTCACTCGAGCTATTACTTCCCCATCCTAGTAGGAGGCTCAAGGGATGGTCATGCTGTTTTCTGAAAGTGGTTGGTGGCCCAGTTCGCAGGAGAAATGTATAGCTCCAAGGTCATAGTGTGATAGACAGAAATCTGTTTTAACATTTTATCACAAACCATCACAACACAGTAGCACTTGTGATCAAACTACTGAGATGAAAATACTATAAAGGAAATGAAGGCTTCCTTCAGTGACTTCATTAGCCCATACAAAACTGATAGAAAAATACTTGAATTTACATATATGATATTAGAAACTATCAAACTTGAAAAGCAAAAAGGAAAAAGACTAAAACAAAAATAAATAGGGTTGGGGGGAACAGGTTTTTTTTTGTTTTGTTTTGTTTTGTTTTTTTGGTTTATTTTATTTTATTTTATTATTTTATTTTTTTCAGAGGAGAAACTGGGAAAGGAGATATCATATGACATATAAATAAAGAAAATATCTAATTAAAAAAGGAACTAATAGCTGGGCAGTGGTGGCGCACGCCTTTAATCCCAGCACTTGGGAAGCAGAGGCAGGCAGATTTCTGAGTTTGAGGCCAGCCTGGTCTACAGAGTGAGTTCCAGTACAGCTAGGACTACACAGAGAAACCCTGTCTTGAAAAAACCAGAAAAAAAAGGAACTAATAAAAGTCTTGCTTATAATTTAGATTTATTTTTAAAGCTCAAAATGCTTAATATATATTAACATTTCAAAACATAATGAATAAATAAATAAAGAGCAAGCTGAAACAATTCCAAAGATGTTGCCTAGGCTTACCATATCCAAACATAAGAAAGAAAGAAAAAGGTAAGGTATTTGAAGAAATAGCCAACTTTGAATCTATACTCTGTAAAATTGTCCTTTGGAGACAAAGCAAGATCTGCCTTTCATATAATGTTAAAAGCTCTTCAGAGAGAAAGAAAAATGTACAGCTCAAAAACTCAGATGTAAAAGGAAAAGAAAAGCATTAAAGAGAGTAAAGTAAAACAAAAATGTCTTTCTTTTTTTCCCTTATTTATTTTTATTTGTTACTCATTATGGGTGGTTGTGAACCATCATGTGGTTGCTGGGATTTGAACTTATAACCTCCGGAAGAGCAGTCAGTGCTCTTAACCACTGAGTCATCTCACCAGCCCCTTCTTATTTATTTTTAAATAGGTTGTTCTACATAGCCCTGGCTACATAAACCAGGCTGGCTTTGAACTTACAGAGATCCACCTGCCTCTGCCTCCCTCGTTTTGAGACTAAGGGCATATATCACATCTAGCTAAAACATCCATATTTCTTATTTTTGGACCAGAAAAGTATGTGCTCTACCACTGAACTATATCTCCAGTTCTCTTTCTTATTATTAATTTATCTATTAAATATGTTTGTCTAAAGTAATGGCAGCTATGGTAGTTTTGCTTATGCATACATTAAACACATACAGACCTATAGGTGAACACCTATATACATGATGTAATGTCCAACAGCAGTGACACAGGAATGAGAGATGAAGAGGCAGAGATGTTTCACCATTGTAAGCCTTTTGCACTTCCTGTAGGGTTGACAGTTTGTTGAAAGATACTTTACAGAGTATGAAGAACAATCACCAAAACTTAAAAAAATAAATACAACTGATACAGTATGAATGAAGAGAAAATGTAGTAGTACTAAATGCTTAAAACTATAAAAGGGAGAAAATATTAAGAGCAAAATTAGAAACAGAGAACAAGGATATCAAACAGAAACAACATTGCAGATATTAATCTAGCTATATTAATGATCCCATGAGAACCAATAATCTAAAAAATAAGTTATAAAACAGAGATTGTCAGAAAATATTTTTTAAAAAAGAAGACAACTATGTATTTTATATATGCAACCTTCTTTAAATATAGACATGTATAGATGGACAGAAAAATATACACCATATTTAAACCAACAAAAAAAGGCATGTCCACTAATTCCAAATAGAGTCAAATTAAAATATATAAAAGATGTAAGTATTTAATATAAACTACAACTCCAAGAAGATAGCATAGAAAACCCAGAAGACCTTCGTTGGTGTTGTTAGTGATTTTTTTTTTAGATCCAACACCAATGACGCAACCCATAAAAGAAATAATTAATAAACTAATTCATTGGAAGTCACTACTCTGTAACACACATTTTCAAGAAAATAAGAGAGTATGTCACAGACATACCCTATGAAAGATCACTCACCAAAACATACCAAAAAACACTTTGACACTCAAAAATAAGAACATATACAGCAGATTTAAAAATGAGAAAAAGATCCAAATACATATGTATCCCATCAAAAAAGATAATCAGATGGCAAGAGGCAAACATATAATCATATCTTCAGCATCATATATCACTAGGGAATTGCAAATTAAAATTAAATACCACTACATACCTTTTTAAATGACCTCAACCCACACCCCTGAGAATGCCAAATATGACATACCAAAAACTCTCCTTCATTGCTCTTAGGGATGCGATGGTACAGCAATGTTAGAAAATAGTTTGGTGAATTCATATAAAGCATAGCACACTTCTTACCAATATAATGCAGCAATCTCTCTCCTTGGTATATTTCTAAATAAATCCAAATTACATTGCACACATGAAAACCAGAACAGATCTTACAGAGGCTTTTTATTCATAACTGCTAAAAACTGAAAGCAACCAAGATGCCCTTTTGTGGGTAACTGGATACATTTTGGTTCAGATGTTTTGGACATTAAAGAGAAATGAGACAAACTGTGAAAAAATAAAGGGAAATCTCTGGTGCTTATCATTAGGAAAAAAAAACCAATCTGAAAAGGCTGCATGTTGTATGATTCCAATCCATGACATTCTGGAAAAGGCAACAAACAAATGAAGAACCTCACATGGTAAAACGATCCATGATTGTCAGGGATCAGAGGAAAGAAGTACCTAGCAGAGCCCAGAGACAATGAAAGGTACTGACTACAGTGGATCTGCATCATCACAAATTTATCTAATGGAATATCCAGGAAGAGAAAACTCTGTTATAACCACAGACTCTGAAGGATAACACTGTAAGGCTGTGGGTCTATAAACTGCAACATTAGCTATTCTGACAAGAACACTGAGAAGGAGAAAGGAGAGAAAGCATGTGAAGGTGGAAGTAGATGAGAATCTCTGTGATTAGCTTCTTACTCTAAAAGATGTTCTCATGACCTCAAGGGTGTTTGCAATAATAGGTCATGGTACTATGAATTAACACTATTATCAGAATTTAATTTTTTGTTTGTTTTGTTTTTAGAAACAGAATTTTTCTGTGTAGCCCTGGCTATCTTGGAACTCAGTGAGTAGACCAGGCTGTCCCCAAATTCTTAAAGATCCACCTGCCGCTGCCTCCCAAATGCTGGGATTAAAGGCATGCGCCACCACTGCCCAGACATAATTTAACTTTTAAACTGTAGCATGTGCTGGCTTTGTGATTTTCATATTTATATGTTTATCAAATCAAAAGGGATGGCTAAGCAAAATGCTTATTAACAAATTTTGCCTACTCCTTTGATTTGAGTTTCTCTTCCTGTGATAAATCTCCACGACCAAAATAACTTAGGGAAGAGTTATTTCACCTTAAAACTCTCAGATTGTCAGGGCAGGAACTCAAGGCAGGAGCTTGGAGATAGGAACTTAAGCAGAAGCTATAGAGGAATGCTGTTTATTGGTGGGCTCCTTCTACCACATTCAGTTTGCTTTCTTATACACCCCAGGACCACCCTCCCCAGGATAGCATCTCTCATAGCAATCTGGGTCTTCCCATGACAATCATTAATAAAGAAAATATCCCTGCAGACTTATTTACAGATTATTCTGATGGAGGCATATCTTCAACTGAGATTCTTTCTTCTCAGGTATGTCTAGATTTAGATCAAATAGACAAAGAGCTAACCAGCACACCTTTTATAAAGAAATAATTCCTAGGTAGCACCTTTAACACAAGGCAACACAGGGTCCCAACTCTTACCTGTTTGCTGTATAAACTCTCCATAGACAAAAGACCAGGAACATGCATGAGAAGGACAAGCTGAATGTACGCACACATTTTTTGCAGTCTACTTTTAATAAAGGTTCAACCTTTCTTCTAGCCCACCATCCAGCAGAGGTAGTGGGAGAGAAAACAGATACAGGGGAAGTGAACCTGTTCAGCAATAGCTCTCTGGGGGCGAGCTCAATCTTTGGCAGCAGTTCAGTCTAGTAGCAATTACGACTCAGCTCTGGGTGTCTCAGTGGTGCTGACCAATGAGGATGACAGAGGACAGGGTAATCCCAGACATATTTCTTGGGCTAGGTCAGAGTCTCAGAAAACTGAGAAGATAATGTATTGGATTTTCAGAGGAAGATGATCACCTTACTACTTAGGCCACAGAAAACGAGGCTCAAATGAGAGCTCTGGGAACTTCCTGCTTTTCCGGGGATTCCAGGGCCCACTCTGGAGTATGTGGGCAGGTACAAAAGCTGAGTCAAAGCTGTCACCATTTCAGTTAGAAAGGGGATGATGTGCCTGGGACTGTTAGGAATATAGTCAGAGTATGGAGGACAGATAAGTTCTTACACTTCGTGTAGGTGAGAAGTCAAAAATTATTTGGAAAGTTAGGTCTGAACTGCAGAAACTTATGTAATAGAATAAAGGTTAGACATTGAAGATAGTTGAATAGATTGCTGCCAGAAAGGAAGTTGCTCAAGACAGGCTTCTGATGACAGATGCCCAGTAAGCAGGCCAATGAGAGGTGAAGTTGTTAGTGAGTGGGAGGCATCCAGCACAGCCTAGGGATGAGCAAGTCACAGACTGACAGCAGTGAAGAAAAGGGATATGTCAAAACAATTAAAACCAAGGCAAAGGAAGGTAAATTTGGCTCAGTAGGGATTAAGTACATATAAACTACAAGTTTAATTTTTAGTTTGGATTTTTATTGGCTATATTTATTTATAAGAGTTTTGCACCATTTGAAGCTATCGTAAGTGGAATTGTTTTCTTGATTTCCCTTTTAGATAGTTTATCATAAGTACATAGGCTACCTTGATTATAATAGTGACTTTGCAAATTGAGTATGGAGAATGTGAAAATTTCCATCACTGTGGAGATGTGACTGCTAAGGATGTAGTTGCTTCTGAGCTGAAAGCCCCATGTTTGGGCACTGAGATTCTTATTATCAGAGCAAAACAGTGTGACCAGCGCATAGAGGCTATGTTGAATGATAGATTGTAAACAGCTAGTGACACCAGGCCCACACAGCCCCCAAACTGCAAATCAAAAATCCACACGTTTAATAAATAGATGAATCAGAGCATGAAGATTGCCTCTGTGGGGTGTTGCATTGGCAGGATGCAGCAGGCATGAGCCTCTCCCCTGGGTCGAAACACAGAGCACTCAACCTATTACATGACTACTACCTCTGACTCAGTGCACAGCACATGCCCAGTGGGGTCCAATGGTCACAAGTCCAAACCCAATAACATGAATCTGGTGTTTGGCCTTCCACGGAGGCAACAATCTTGGAGAGCTGGGTTTTAGGGACACAATATGGTGGCTCCTGAGGGGTGTTAAAGGCAGCACTGGCATACAGTGGAGTTTAATAAGCACTGATCCTTTGAAGGGAAGCTTGTCATCTTAGAACCAAGATGAAGATGGTTCAGGGGAGACAGTAGTTCCTGAATGACTGTGCTAACGGAAGCCATGCCCTGAATATGAAATGGCCTATCGACCAAAGTTCAGCTGGATCAACAGCTTCAGCTGAGTCTGAGTTCCTTGCCAGCTGAGAGCCATAGCCTTGTAAGCTGTGCTCTGGTGGCATAATGCCTCAGATGCTCTGACTGCGGCTGGTTTGGGCCTGTGCAGATGCACACCCAGCACCATACCATGGACAGCCAGGGTTCCCATTTAGGAGTATCTATTCCTTCCATAATGCCTCTGCCCCCTGTACCTCCCTCCCCAACCCAATCCTATGTAGCCTTCTCCTCAAACCCTGTACCTTTACCTCCAACCCCTGCCATTCCCAGAACTACCACATCTGTCTCTGCTTAGAGGGAAATCATCTCTTCCCTCTAAGCCAACACTTCACCTGCCCAGGCAGTATTGCCACTACTTAGAAACTTCAAAGTACATTGAGCTGGCAAGGGCCTCGGAAAAGGCTACTGGGAGATGAGAGTCAAGAAAGCCAGTGCAAGGAGTAGGGAAATATGACAGACATCATCAGTGAAAAGCCACAGAGAGTAACTGGGGAGATCCCAGCTTCAAGAGCTAAAGAGCTAAAGGACTAACTGGAGTGATGCTAAGCATACAAAGCAAGACCATAACCACATCAGAGGCCAAGGTAACACTGAGGTCAGTGAGGACAGGAAGTCTCTAAGTACAAGCACATGGACAGAAGCTGTCAGAGTTTGGTCTAGAAAAGTTCAACTATAGGCCACAGCTTTCCAGGATATCAAAAGTCTGGGAGGTTCTTGTTCAGGGAGATGGACAGATGTGATGTGAGAGACTCAAGGATTTAGAAATGCACTACTAGGGCCAGACAATGGCCAAGGGCTCAAGAGTAACTGAGTTTCGGTGAGCCATACAAAGCCAGACTCTTAGGTAGGACAAGAATCAAATTAGACAAAGCTGAAAAGAGAATTAATGATCTTGAAAACAGATCTGAAGACATTCTCCAGAATATAGAACAAAGAAACAGAGAAGGGATATAAAATGAGGTTAAGAAATATCAAGAGACACCTGCAGCAGGGATGAATATATTCATCCTATCTCCATCTAAAAAATGGAAATGTAGAAAACATTTACCTCCTTTGTCTCTTTCTTTCTTTCTTTCTTTCTTTTTTCCTTCCTTCCTTCCTTCCTTTCTTCCTTCCTTCCATCCTTCCTTCCTTCCATCCTTTCTTTCTTTTTTCTTTCTTCCTCTCTTTTTTCCTTTCTTTCTCTGAAACAGAATCTTGCCTTGTTGATCATGCTGGCATCAAATTCTTGAGCTCAAGTGATTCTAAGCTTTCTGATTAGCTTCATGCCACTGTACCAGGTCAGAAACACAGACACTGCAAAACAGTAGTCTGAGACCAGGGTAACCAACCAGGTAACCACAGACCTTAACTTTCTTCCAGACACATTTTCTGGATCTTAGTGTTTAGGTGTCAAAGTGGTTTATTTCTGAATTGTATTATGCTAGATGTTTGATCCTAAGTATTGTTTGAGTTGTTGGCTTTACATTCATTTAAAAATCATTAAATAAATTTGTCTTGAAATCAGAACAGTTTATGAAGTCATCCTAAACATCCTTCTGTTATTTTGTATTATATATTTTATGTGAAGCAGCACTCTTAGTCTTAACAATAATAAAATCAAAATTTTGAAACCTGGTAGTGAGGGCACATGCCTTTAATCTCAGCACTTGGGAGGCAGAGGCAGGTGAATTTCTGAGTTTGAAGCCAGCCTAGTCTACAGAGTTAGTTCTAGGACAGCCAGGGTCATACAGAAAAACCCTGTCTTAAAAAACCAAAAAAGAAAAAGAAAAAAATATTGATAAACTCTTAAAAATATTGAAGATGTTCTAAATGCTTCAATTTTAAATATCCAGACATGATTTAATTCTTTTCTTTTCTTTCTCTCTACCCCCTTTTTAAAAAAAGGGGTTTCACTGTGTAATTCTTCAAGGCCTGGAACTTGTTATGTAAACAAGGTGGCCTTGAACTCATAAAGAGCTACTTGCCTCTGCTTCTGCCTCCTGAGTACTGGAATTAAAGATATACTTCACCATACCTGGCTAAAATTTAATTCTTTATGCAAAGTTAAACAAGCACATCCATATTATTAATATTGAAGTTTGCTTTGTCTTTAATGAATAGTAAACTTTTATGTATACCAAAGAATTGTAAAATAATTTTCTTTATGACCTTTTTTATTGGTTATTTTACTTATTTACATTTCTTTTTTTAACTTATATTGCATTATGATGAGAAAAGTTACATGATTTTAATTTGTCTGAATTCGTTAACATTTAAAAACATATTTTAAGTAAATAGAATTAAATCACATTCTTGTTTCCCTTTTGTACCCCAACTCCTCCCAGAGACCCCCTCTTCAATACCTACAATATCTTTTTAAATCATATTTCTTAAAATTTATAAAATATTATAACAATAAAAATGAGTATTATAAAAGTTGTTTGATATAAAACAATCAATTTAACAGTGTTATATAGATGCTTGTCTACAGTAATACTACAAATACATATGTTTTTCTCAGTATAAATTTCAAATAACTCCAAACATATTAACTGTATATTTCAAAATAATACATCACTACTAGTATTTTCTTAAATGAACATAAATATGTAAAGTCTTTTTGTTTG
>JADRCD010168742.1:2179-18213 GCA_019843815.1 Montemys delectorum | reverse complement strand
AGCCTAGAACTCACTATCAAGAGCAGGCTAACCACAAACTCATGTCCTCCTAACTCAGCCTCCCAAGTACTAGGATTATTGTAATCATCATTCCTGTTTGGGTTTTTCTAATTAAGTTCCAGGCTTCCCCCTCCTTCCCCCTCCCATCCCCTTGTCTTTTTCCTGATTTTTACTAGTTCTTGGTCATATTCACCCTCTCCCCACACCCATTCACCCAATCATTATTATTATTATTTTACCCATCAAGTCCAACTTAAGCAGCATATATATATATGTATATATATGTGTATATATGTATATATATTCTCGGGTGTGTGGCCTTCCAGTGAGGTTGCTTGACTCACTCTAAAGAAAAATGACTCTCCTTCTCCCTGCAGAGATCCACTGCCAATAGCTCCCGAGCTATGGGCGGGACTTCGTGTCCACTTCTCCTCCTTTCCTTCTGGGTGCTGAGATTTAATTCTCAAGTCTTATCTTTAGGGACGGGAGTAAAGTGAATATATGGAGCCATTGCAAAGTAAGTTGGCTTCATGGGGCACGCATCGTTCGATGCTGCTGTGAGACTGCCTAAGTCGGTAATAGATTGTGGATTCAAAACGTTTGAGCAGATGGTTCAAGGAACTAGGAGTATATACCACCAAATCCCAGTTACCTTGGAGTTATTTTCTGACCATAGAGTGAGCAGCAGTAGGTCACAGAACTGTCATTGGCAGGACCCCCAGGTTAAATGTATCTGTTAGGAATCTTACAGCTACAATGTCAGAATTGTATCTTGAGCTGGGGTATAATAGCTCATACCTGTAATCTCCTCATTTGGAAGAAAGGGTTTGCTACATGTTCAAGGCTAGAGAGTTAGGTTCAGGCCAGCCTGGGCTCCAGAACTAGATCCTGTTTTCTTAATGGATCTTTCCTATCAGAGAGCAACAATACACTTCTAACGGAAAAGTACAGAGGTAGAACCTGCTCGAGGCTTGGGGGAGCACACCGAGTTGCTCGATAAGAGGGAGTGCCTACGCCACAGGCTTCCCAAGGCACCTCTGGGCAAGCACCCTGGCCTCAGTCTCATGCAGATTGCCCGTGTCTCCCTCCAGCCTTTTGCAAGCGTCGACCTTGGAGGTCGCTGCCATCTCCAATATAAGCTTGGGGTTCTGTTGCCCTTCATTTTAGAACACGAATCTGCTGGGGGTGACCAAGGGGAGCCAGCAGCTTCCCCTCCGGGGCCTCAGTGCGGTTGCTCTCTTGTGCAACAGACATGAGGCAGATGCATGACATTCTGGACTTGAGAATGTGGGGTATTCAGAGCCAGACCAAGAGTATGTGTGTGGGGAGACAGCTGGCTTTACCAGCTTGCCAGAATCAGGGAGAGGCAGAGGACGGGAGACCACTTATCTCCCTCCCACCCCCCTCTCCTCATTCCAGGCTCAAACACCAGACCAGTACGTCTCCAAGCTAGGGAAAAAAAAAGGGAACACGGGACAACGCCACATGTAAGGGATGTTAGGAAACCCAAACACAGTTCAGCACTGATGTACTTAATTTGGTTTATAAAATGCAATTTGCAATTTCTGTGGAATCCTCTGTTAGTGTTAAAAGGGAAAACAAAGAGACTCAGTTGAATAGGATCGGGGAAAACAGAATTGGGACTGGAATCTGTCGCCATCATCGGACTGGAATCTATCGCCATCAAGCTGGAGACTGCTCGCAGGTCGCTGGGCCACTCTGTGTTAGTTTCCTCATCTGAAAAAACATGATAATTGCCTAGTCTACTTTACAGAGGTTGGACAGAAACGTAGGAGCCTTGACTTACAGGTTAACAAATGGCGTATGTGTTCCTGAAATGACTTATTTTTACTTTTTTTTTTTTTTAATCTGAAAGATTACTAGTGAGTATAGCTTGGTTTGCTCTAAAACAACTTGGGCCTTTGTTTACCTGTCCAAGGCCTGTTTCCTACAACCTTTCTTCAGAGGAGAGCTTTACCCAGCATCAACCCAGAGAATTTGGATGATGCTGAATGCTCCTTCTCCTAGAGGTAGACATGTGACCAATCAGAGCAAACCCACCAGCCACGTGACCTGAGCCAACCAATCAGGGGGTGACAAGTTTCAAGTCCGAGCCTTTGGGTGGAACTGCTTATTAGAGGTTGTCATCATCTCTCCTCACTGAAACAGGCTGCGGGCTTCAGAGTTCTAGAAGCTTCCTCACTCCTCCAGAGAAAAGGCTGCCTAAAAACAGCAACCAGGAAGGAAACAGGGCAACAGATGACGTCCCAGAGGTACCTTTTGGTCCTGCAGTCCCCTTACGTCAGTTCTGCGCTGTGACCTGAGATCTGATGCTCTTGTCGCTGAGCAGGAGTGAATTTCTGAAGCCTGTATCCCCGGGAGTCTTGACTGACACAAATTCTGAAACAGTCTGAGAACCCACAAAGATGAGCCAATCCTGCCCACATACAAGACTGCGTGAACTAAGAAAAGACAAGGGTTAAGCCACATCTCTATTGTTATGCGTTTATTTCTGTATCTATGTACACGTGTGTGTGCATGCAGAGGCCAGAGGGTATCAGGTGTCGGCTTCTTAACCCTCTGTCTTATTTCCTAGGGATAGGACCTCTCGTTGAACCCTATGCTCTCTGTTTTTCT
This sequence comes from Montemys delectorum, assembly GCA_019843815.1. Lineage (NCBI taxonomy): Eukaryota > Metazoa > Chordata > Mammalia > Rodentia > Muridae > Montemys > Montemys delectorum. The sequence continues at coordinate 15,576 of JADRCD010168742.1, read as the reverse complement.
GCTAGGTCGGCTGACCAGCTGGCCACAGGGACCCTCCCGACTCCTGGTCCCCTCTCAGCACTGGGGAGTCAGGGTCCGCTGACACATTCAGCTTTTATGTGAGTGCTAGGGAGCCAACTCAAGCCTTTATGCTTGAGCAGTGAGAGCTCTCAACCACTGAGTCATCTCCCTAGGCCAAGCCACACCCTTACAAACTTACATTCAGCAATCGTGAACAAGCCCATATAACCATACTTCACAACAGCCTCCAGTGACGGCTTATAACACAACCGAGACAAATTACTAAAATAAAGAAATATTCTATTTTATTTTCTCAGGTACGAAGTCCAAGGAAATACATATTTGTAGAAATTAAAAATAACACCAAAACAGGGTTAACGTTAGAAGTCGCGTGGAATCTGCAGAGTGTGACTTGGGGTGATTTGGGGCCTTCTCAGTTTGCCAAGACAGGTCTAGCCCATGTAACAATTTCTGTGGTATCTGTCCAGAAGAGACTTGTCACAGAATCATGAAGCCCACACAACTGGAACAGGTTGAAACGAGAATAGTTCACAAAGCAAAACAGACAACATTACTAATTGGCACAGACTAGCTGTTGACATTAGAATAACCGTGAACTAAAACCCCTTAGCACCTCAAACATCCCTGGTCGTTACTTGAATTGTTCGTTCATTTATGCATGCATACATTCAATGACTATTTATTAAGCACCTATTGTATGCCAGAAGGCACTGTGTTCCACTCTGGGTAAAGGCACACGGTCGGATCTCCAGTGGAAGTGAAAAGAGCCACGTGTGTTCTGGGAAAGCCTCAACAATGTTCCTCTTGCTCAGAGCAAAGAATGGCACGGGTTCAGTCCACCCCAGCTACCACAGGATATGTATCCACTCCTCTCTCTCCTCAGAAGGACAACCACTGTCTTTCTGCTTCAGGATTACAATGGGGATGTTACAGGGGACTCAGAAATGGATGTTGGCCGCCACCACTGCACACTGAGGAAGACACAGGATGTCATGGCGGAAGTGGCTGCTGAGCCGCACCCTTCACTTAGCAGCCTAAGGAGGCACCGCTACCCGCCCCTCAGTCTCGGGTTGCCCCTTCACCAAGGCTGTCCAGATGGGCTGCTGCTCTGCCCATGGCACGTGCCCTCGGGGCAGGTCCCACTTGCCCAGATTTAGATATGGAACTGGGGGTCTTGTAAGCCACTTCTTCCTGGACAACAGCTAGTGTTTCTTTGTCATAGGTGAACTTGATGAAAGGTGGAGTCTCCAGGCCTTGCGGGAGGAGCTCGACTCATCTCCTCTATAGTGTCACAGAACAGTGGCCCGCGGGCATTGAACGGAGCAAATAAACAGCAGCCTACATCTGGAAGTTTCTATGGGTGCTCTCCTTTCCCCCTGACTTGGATCTGCGTTCTCTTTGACTGGCTTACCGGGAAACTGAGAAGTGATAAACTCACTTGTGATGCCCGGTCACAGCGAAGGGCAGTTTGATCATTTCTAAACTGCCCTGATGAGCCCATCCTACCTGGCATTAGCTCCCGGGCCCACCAGTTAAGAGCGGCAGTAAAGCTGTGGGTCCCCGGGGAGAAGCAAATGAGGAGGCTGAGTTTTCAAACCGAGGTCTTCCACATTCGCTGGTTAATGAGCACTGTAAATGGATTTGAGGCCTTAACTGTAAAAGCATCTGTTTAAATGTACTAAAAATTTAGAGTGTTCATTTATTACCTAAATCTGTACCATTTGGGTATATAATCACTATGAATTGAATTGTATAAATGCTCTTGTAATGAAAATGTATGCAGGTCACTGTATTTTTTTTTTTTAAAATGAAATTTTAAAGTGAATATCCCTTGATTTGGCTTCTTTAATAAAAAGTACTAACCTTAACATTTTTTCTCTTAGTGTTTTCATAAATTATTCTTACATAAAAAGCCTAAAGAATCTATACAAGAATAATCCTCCCCTCTATAATGCCTCATCTTCTCTGCATATGAATTTGTTCATAAAAGATTGTCTTAGAAAATATAAAAATATCGCTACAGTGTCGTTGGTGCTATCCATTCTCCAGGGAGACATACCTTTGTAAATTGAACAACTACTAGGAACTCTTAATAAAATTCAAGTCCTGGATGTGCCACAGATAAGTCCCGATCAGGGTGACATCCAAGCCCGTCTGTCCTCTGTCCACTTCCAGAAACTGTCTGTGACACTCCCTGAGTGAGCCAGGATTCTCGCTCTTTCAAAAGTCATCATTGATTTCTGTGGATATCCTTAAGGTGACACTCTACAAAGATGGGGGAAGAGGAACATCAAAGACAGAAACAATTCCATTGTTAAGTGTGACACTCTCAGAAGCTTTCTCCCATTATCATGCCTTGCTTGGACTGGGTCCTGAAAGATTGATTCTCTTGGCTTTATCATTTTAGCCAGGAACTCACTTGTCCTCAAAGGTGAGAGTCTCCCTGGGGTCAAATATCCTATCTTATCTTCTCTGGGTCTTAGGAATTTTGTTTTGTTTTGTTTTGTTTTGTTTTGTACACAGTCATATTTTCTGGTCTTTGGAACTAGTGAGGGCTGCCTGAACGCAGCCTGGACTTTGAGCATTGAATGTCAGATAACATGAAAGTTTCATTGGTTAAGTGACCTGTTGGAAATATGTCTAATGCCACCCCTTTTGGAAGCTAGCTAATGATGTTGTGTAGCACACAAGTCCCCGACACCCAAACACATTATAAGGGTTAAAAGGGAATGTTTCTCAAAAATCGAGAACTTTTCTAAATTTCCACTAATCCTAATCATCAGAGATTCATATCACATTTGAACCGATTAAATCCTTACCTGGAAATCTTGGATGAATGTTAGGAAATAGAAAATAAAACCAAAAGCCACGGTCCACTCGCAGATGGCGCTCACCACGTGATACATATAATCCTAATAGCAACAGTAAAGAGACAAGTTTAGCCAAAACGACCTCATCGGAACGACATCACCTGAAATACAAGATAATCAGACCAGGGGAAAAGCTGTCCAATGAACTATAACCCTGAGGAAATGCCAGATGCAAGTTCTTGCAGCCCAGAGGTCAGAGACCAGCCCGCGGTTGATGGGGAATTCAGGCCGCGCCAAAGTTTTCTATAGCTCTCACTTCTAGTTTGAAGACTGAAGCTACAGAGAACTTCAAAAGGAAAACTAAGGACCACAGAATGCTGAGACCACAAGGCAACTTTGGACCGCAGTGAAGAAAGGGTTTGGTTTTGTTGCCCTGCCCTGGGAGCTCCACAGCTGAAGGACACACTGGAGTGTCTGAAGGGCACTCACTCCCAGGGATCGCCCCAGAATGAATATGTGCATGCCTAGAAGACCACCTCGCCATCCCCATAGGTTTTTATGTCTCTCTGTGACTGTGGGTATTGATTCTGCAGAGTTCTGCTTCGCACAGTAAGGCAAATACAGCTGCAGAGCAAGAGCCAGCAGCAAGAGACCCATCGGATGACTCTTTCTGGAGAAAATGGATGCCAAGAATCAGCTGTATCTAGAGCTGAGGGATAATGAAACAGGTGGAGGCTGAGCTAGACAAGGTCAAAGCCCATGTTTCATCAACTCATTCCGTTTCTTTTTATTTTATTTAATTTTAACTTTAATTCATTCATTCATTCATTCATTCATTCATTTTTGTGGTGTTGGTGATTGAACCCAGGGCCTTGCATAAGCTAGAAAAGTGTTCTAGCACAGAACTACACGGCCAGCCAACACACTCCATCTTCACAAAATAGAAAAATAATATGCCAATGCTGTTTCAGAAGTAAATAGGCCTCCATATATGCACGAGTATCCCTCTGTCTGTCTGTCTGTCTTCTGTCTGTCTCTGTGTGTGTGTTGTGTCTTCCCCTCCCATCTCCCTTTCTGCATGTGTGCGTGCGTATGTATGTTCACCTGCATTTTTATTTTTTAAAGATTTATTTATTTTTTTATGTATATGAGTACACTGTTGCTGTCTTCAGACACACCAGAAGAGGGTGTCAGATCTCATTACTGATGGTTGTGAGCCTCCATGTGGTTGCTGGGAGTTGAACTCAGGACCTCTGGAAGAGCAGACAGTGCTCTTAACTGCTGAGCCATCTCTCCAGCCCTCACCTGCTTTTTTTAGATACTATAATTTACGTAAAAGCACTCTCAAACTCTAAGTATTTTTTTTTTACTTTCATCTGCATTCTGATCTGCTTACATGCCATGTCTATAGACACTTGTTCTGAGGCCTGTGCTGTCCAGTCAACGAGTCAACGAGTCAGTTCTAGGGTGATGGCGCTTCTCTTCGGCCTCTGCTCACCCACAGATTTAATGGAGGACGTCAGACTCTGCTCTACAGGTGTTCACATCCAACCATTGTTCTCACCCAAGGTCACAACGGAGGAGAGCCCGGCCAGTCCGATCAGGGATAGAGAACAGTGCTCACTGAGTGTTGGTGCCAGCAGCAGGAATCGTACCCTACCCCGGATCATTCCTGAACAAGGAAGATGGCTTACAAAGGCAGAGGACAAGCTGCCATAGAGATGGTTCGGAGGTTAAGAGCACCCCAGCCCCTTGCGGAGGACGGGGCTTGTTCCCACCACTCACATGGTGGCTCACAAGTATCTGCATCCCCAGTTCCAGGGAATTCTAAACTTCTTCTGCCTCCACGAGAGAGCACCAAGCATGTGAATGGTGTGTGTACATACATGAAGGCAACATACACACACACACATAAGATACATATTTAAAAACTAAGTAAAGGGTAAGCCTGGCAGATGGTTTGTTATGTTTAAGGCACCGCGGCCAAGCCTGATGGCCTGAGCTCAGTTTCTGGAACCCACATGATGGAAGTAGAGAACCAATCCTAGGGAGCTGTCTCAACTTCTCTGTGTGTAAATTCAGAATAAGCTATTTGAATGGCAACGAGTTATAATCCTCACCCTCCCCTTCAGATATGCTGGACAAAGTGTACAAGGAAAGCTTAATATATTACATGGAACCCAGGGCAGTGCCTAACTATTACTCTATCCAGACAACTAGTTTAAGGGTTCCCACTGCAGCCCAATACTAGAAACAGACAGCAGCATCAGAGTGCCTCAGTAAAGAGAAAAAGCAAACACTAGATACTTTGATGCTCTTTTTGTTAAGGCCAAGGTCTCTATGTGCCCAGGCTGGTCCTAAAGTCATGCTCCTTCTGCCTTGGCCTTTGGAGTCCTGGGATGGCAAGGATGAGCCACCTACCCTATCCCGCTCCTTTTCACAATTTCAGATAGAAAATGGAAGAAGCTAACCGATTTTCAACAGCCTAAGGATGCGGAGCTCTGGATTGCACTTGATTTGTGGTGAAACACTACCACCTAGTGGCTAGGAGTTGAAGTACATCCGGACTTGCTCTATGGACTCTCCAAGTTTGTCTCCTTGGCCAGAGGAGAGCATCATACTTCAGTCAGGGCTACCTCCCACCACTGCGACCTTTTGACAAGCTAGTTAAAAGAAACACTTTTAGAAATCCTAGCCAGAGCATTCTGTCCTTCAGCATCGTCCCTGTAGCTGTCTTGATGGCTTCCACTGCGAGCCAGAATCTTCGGTGTTTTGAAAACTCTTGCTCTAACCATGCTGTTCCTCTTCCCATCACTGCACCCACGCTCTTCTCCTCACCTCTTATATTTAACCTCTCACCCAAAGTTTTGCCAAAACTGCTCTTTTGAAAAACACGAGTGACTTTCTTGCTCCTCAAATCCAGTACCCTTGTTCCTCGAACTGCTCAGCTGTGCCCGCCAAGGACAACTATTTCCCTTCTTTAAAAGCGTCCTTCTCGTGGTCTCTGGGATAGATACCCTAGTCTGAGGTGGGAATTGAATATTGCTTCTGTGGTTCTATAACACACTGTTGGACTTCAATTCATAATTGTTCTTACTTTCAAAGTATTATGTTGGCAGAGGACAGCCACTGTTTGCCCACTGAACTCCAGGCCTCCTTGGGGACCTAGTTCCCCGCAGCTGTCCTTCCTCCTGGACATTCCCAGAGACTCAGTTCTGATTCTTCCCCTGGCCCATTTGTCTTCCTGTTTGTTGTGGCTGAAGACGTTCTTCCTGCCCCTTGAAGAGCCCCCTGTTATTCTCTCTCATCTGTCTTGTGTCCTGAGCATCATTTATTCACTCTGGCCAAACTGACACATACTAAGGCAGTAGGTGGCTCCCCAAACTAACCAGTTTCCCTGAACACAAGAGATGCAAGAGTCAGGGTAAAAAAGAAAAAAAAAAAAAGGAGCTTTTGCTTTTAAGAAAACCCAAGTGCCAGGCAGTGGCACACACGCTCAGGAGGCAGAGGCCGGTGGATTGTTTTGAGTTCAAGGCCAACCTGGCCTATACAGTGAGATCCAAGATAGCCAGGGCTACACAGAGAAGCCCTGTCTGGAAAAAAGAAAAAGAAAAAGAAAACCCAAAGCAACAACGAACCCCATGTTCCTGCCATTGCACAACTGTACTGATCATGTCCCTCACCGTGTGTGTGTGTGTGTGTGTGTGTGTGTGTGTGTGTGTGTGTGTGTGTTTCTCTTGCAGAGCTTCTTTCCCATGCCACAGCTGCTCTGGAGTGCTAGTCTGTGGACCAGCAGCTGCCTTGGATTTATGAAATGCAAATAATGGCCAATTGCACATGTAACTTTGCTTTCCTGCTGTCTTTTGGAGCTAATTATCCCACACACACCGCAGCAGCAAGCCGAGTCCATAACACACTTTCCTATCCATTCTAGGAGAGGCCAGCAACCCTTCCCAGGATTCACCAGCCACAGTCTCACAGACTCTGAGTCCTTCCCAGGATTCACCAGCCACAGACTCTGCATCCTTCCCAGGATTCACCAGCCAGACTCTGAATCCTTCCCAGGCTTCACCAGCCAGTCTCACAGACTCTGAATCCTTCCCAGGCTTCACCAGCCACAGTCTCACAGACTGAATCCTTCCCAGGATTCACCAGCCACAGTCTCACAGACTGAATCCTTCCCAGGATTCACCAGCCACAGTCTCACAGACTCTGAATCCTTCCCAGGCTTCACCAGCCACAGTCTCACAGACTCTGAATCCTTCCCAGGCTTCACCAGCCAGTCTTACAGACTCTGAATCCTTCCCAGGATTCACCAGCCACAGTCTCACAGACTCTGAATCCTTCCCAGGATTCACCAGCCAATCTCACAGACTCTGAATTCTTCCCAGGCTTCACCAGCCACAGTCTCACAGACTCTGAATCCTTCCCAGGATTCACCAGTCAGTCTCACAGACTCTGAATCCTTCCCAGGATTCACCAGCCACAGTCTCATAGACTCTGAAACCTTCCCAGGATTCACCAGCCACAGTCTCACAGACTGAATCCTTCCCAGGATTCACCAGCCACAGTCTCACAGACTCTGAATCCTTCCCAGGATTCACCAGCCAATCTCAAAGACTCTGAATCCTTCCCAGGATTCACCAGCCACAGTCTCACAGACTCTGAATTCTTCCCAGGATTCACCAGCCACAGTCTCACAGACTCTGGATCGGTAGCTCTGCTGAAGGTAAACAGTTACCTTTTCTTTTGGATTCCATTCCAGCTTGGTTATAGAAATTAGTGAAGCACAGGCAATCACTTTAAATAAAAAAGGAGTTTGTTAAGGAAACAGCAGAAGAAATCCAATCCTTTATTATTATTAAGACAATTCTATTAACATAATTATTATGCAATCTCTAAACATAACATTTCTACAATATGAACATGTTGGACTAATCTCAGACTTTCAGTCATGACAGGAGCTAACTTACAACAGGGGTCTAGAACACTGCCTGGCATGCCTAGGGCCCTCCCAGTACCATAAAGAAAATGCATAAATCAATAAACTATAGTATGGAAATGCAATTATTCCTTAGCAATACATTTTAGATGTTTTGGTGGACTGAATAATCCCCCTAGGCTCATATATTTAGATGCTTAGTGAGCAGAGAGTGGCACTCTTTGATAGTATTAGAAGGATTAGGAGATGTGGCCTTGTTGGAAGTCAAAACCCCACACCCAGCAGGGCATCTTCTGCCTCCCTTCCAGCCACTGCACCAGATGTAGCTCTTAGTTACTTCCCTGGCACCAGGCCTGCCATAATGATAATGGACTAAGCCCCCAAAACTGTATGCAAGCCCCCAATTAAATGCTTCCCTTTGTAAGCGCTGTCACGGCCATGGTGCCTCTTCCCAGCAGTAGAACCCTAACAAGACAGGTGTGTATAGTAAAGTTTAACCTATGTCTACATTTCGTTCAGCCTGAGAATTTCTGGTTGTTCCACTCAAGTGAGCTGATTCAAACTACTACCTTGTAGAAAGAGATTTTTTGATGGGTGGTTGGAGAGAAGTGCAGCCCACTTCTCCCTGACCCAGAGTTACAGAGCCAAAAGAGATGCCAGCCAGAGATCTCTGCCTTCTCTGGGTACTACAGCCTCAACAAGGGCAAGGCTGAACTTAGAAAGACTTTTAAAAGGGAGAGTAGGGGCTGCACTGGAACTCGGTGGTTAAGAGCACTGGCTGCTCTTCCAGAGGACCTGGTTCAATTCCCAGCACCCACATGGCAGCTCACAACTGTCTAACAGCTCCAGAAGATAAGATACCCTCACACAGATATATATAGATATAGATATAGATATAGATATACATATACATATACATATACATATATACATATATACATACATATATACACATACATGCAGGCAAAACACCAATGGGTGTAAGTGAATTATTAAAAGCATATATGGGGAAATAGAAAGCTCTGGAAAGGGCTGGAGAGATAGCTCAGTGGCTAAGAGCACTGACTGCTCTTCCAGAGGTCATGAGTTCAATTCCCAGCACCCATCTGCATGCTGGCTCGCACCCATCTGTAATGGTGTCTGATGCCCTCTTCTGGTGTGTCTGAAGAGAGCAATGGTGTACACATATACATAAAATAAATAAATAATTTTAAAAAATTTTTAAAAGAAAGCTCTGGAAAGACTATTTTTAAAAACGCAGGGTATCAGTCCTAAAGTGCTGAGCGAAAAGCCATGTTTTGAACCTTCTTTGCTGAATCCAGTCAGCTCCTCCTTCCCTGGCCCCTCCCCCTTCATATTCTGCAAAGCTCAACACTTCTCCCTTTCTCAGAATAAAAGCAGTGAAAGCATGGACAGTCCCCTGATCATCTAATGGCCATACTCCTGCTTCTACCAATTGTAAAGTCTATTGACTCATCTATTTACCCTAGCTCCCTCTTGACGGCACTTGGTACCATGCGGTCAGTGAGTAGATGTGAGTTTAGTTAAACAGATTAAGTCTCAGCTCTCAGAAATATTAAAGTCCGATTGGACGAAGCCCAGAGACCTTGGTAAGCGAGACAGACGAGAGCAGAGAACAGCAACGGTTCAGATGAAAGAAAAAAAAACATTAATTCATCATATGCACTGGCTTTTGGAGTGCCGGGGAGTACATCAGAGTTGAGCATCATCTGAACTATGAAGTTTGAAGACCTCTCTAAAACCCTCTGAACTATATATAATGTGTTAAGTTTAAATTTGCTGGTAGAGGAAGACACAACATTTGCTCCAACACCGGGAGTAACTGGGACCAGTGGGACCCAGGCACAAAGAAACTCCACCAGTCCAGTAGCACGGGTTCCTTCTGATCTGTCTGGGTGGGTGCCCTGAGCAGATCTTGGGCCAAACTCCAAATCAAGGCCCATAACACCCAGAGGAAGCTTTACTCCCAGGTGTTCTAATGAGCCCAGGATCACAGGATCCCAGAGACAGCTTGACTCTGAGGAGTTCTGACACAACCAGGATACAGGAAGGACAGGCTCCAGTCAGATTTAGCAAGGGCAAGTAACACTAGAGATAACCAGATAGCCAGAGGCAAGCATAAGAACAAAAGCAACAGAAACCAAGGTTACTTGGCATCCTCAGAACCCAATTCTCTCACCTGGACTCACCATCACACAGGAAAAGCAAGATTCAGATCTAAAAATCACATCTCCTGATGATAGAGGACTTTAAGAAGGACATAAATAACTCCCTGAAAGAAATACAGGAGAACACAGGTTAACAGCTAGAAGCCCTTAAAGAGGAAACACAAAAATCCCTTAAAGAAATACAGGAAAACACAATCAAACAGGCAAAGGAAATAAACAAAACCATCCAGGATCTAAAAATGGAACTAGAAACAATAAAGAAATCACAAAGGGAGACAACCCTGGAGATACAAAACCTAGGAAAGAGATCAGGAGTCATAGATGTGAGCATCACCAACAGAATACAAGAGATAGAAGAGAGAATCTCAGGGGCAGAAGACACCATAGAAAACATTGACACAACACTCAAAAGGAAATGCAAAATGCAAAAAGATCCTAACTCAAAACATCCAGGAAATCTAGGACACAATGAGAAGACCAAACCTAAGGATAATAGGTATAGAAGAGAGTGAAGACTCCCAAGGTAATGGGCCAGTAAATATCTTCAACAAAATTATAGAAGAAAACTTCCCTAACCTAAGGGAAGAGATGCCCATGAACATACAAGAAGCCTACAGAACTCCAAATAGACTGGACCAGAAAATAAATTCCTCCAGTCACATAATAATCAAAACACTAAATGCATTAAACAAAGAATTTTAAAAGCAGTAAGGGAAAAAGGTCAAGTAACATATAAAGAGAGGCCTATCAGAATTACGGCAGACTTCTCACCAGAGACTATGAAAGCTAGAAGATCCTGGGCAGATGTCATACAGACCCTACAAGAACACAAATGCCAGCCCAGGCTACTATACCCAGCAAAACTCTCAATTACCATAGATGGAGAAAACAAGATATTCCATGACAAAACAAAATTTACACAGTATCTTTCCACAAATCCAGCCCTACAAAGGATAATAGATGGAAAACATCAACATAAGGAGCAAAACTACACCCTAGAAGAAGCAAGAAAGTAATCTCTCAACAAACACACACAAACCTAATTCCACCTCCAACAACAAAAATAACAGGAAGTAACAATTACTCTTTCTTAATATCTCTTAATATGAAAATTAATATTACCAATATATCCTAATTGATTGAAATCCAAAAATATGAGGAATTAGAAATTTGTTGTCTGTCATCCAATGGTCTCTCTAATTTGGCAATTGGAGAAATAAGTCCAATATTGTACAATCCATATACACTTTCTGCTTGTTTGTATGTAACAGTGTCTTGCTGTGTACAACATAATGGTCTTGAAATCTTGCTTCTCCTATCTCAGCCTCTCTATTAGTAGAATTGTTTATTTAATTTTTTACACTATACTATGGTTTTCAAAACAGCTTACATATTTCAAAATTATTTATATGGCCAAAAGAAATGTAGACAATTTGGGGAGGGGTGACTTGTAAGAGAACAACAAAGAGTAAGACTGAATGCTTTGCTTGATATTTATAATTATTGTATCAATTTTGAAGAACAGGACTTTATAAGTTACTCTTTCTCTGAAATGAATGCTTTTCAAAATCATCACAGCCAATGAATCAGAATCTTACCCTCAACTAATGTCTGTGCCACCCTCCAAAAAGAACCATTGTTCTTTGAAACACTTGGTGAATGACTTCATGGATAAACTATCTTAATACATACACCATTTCTTAAATGAATGTAACCTGTTCCCTGTGGGCTGAGAATAAAGTCACTCACTCAAGTCAAATAGGTTTGACCATAGCAGGAAGTCTGTATCCAAAAATCGTGCCTACAATTCATTCCTTGGTGCAGCAGAACTGTCAACTCTCAGCTTAGCTACTATGGAAGTAAAATCCTTTGGTGATGTGAGGGTCATTGAAGTACAGCCTTATTATAATGAACTTCAATGTCTAAAAAAATGTTCTTATTTTGGGTTTATACCACAGTAAGAGCCAAAATTTTAAGTTCTATTAAAAACAAAACAAGCTAGGTGGTGGTGGCACACGCCTTAATTCCCAGCACTTGGGAGGCAGAGGCAGGCGGATTTCCGAGTTCGAGGCCAGCCTGGTCTACAGAGTGAGTTCCAGGACAGCCAAAGCTACATAGAGAAACCCTGTCTCGAAAACACCAAAAACAAAAAAAAACAAACCAAACCAAACCAACAAAAAGTCTTTGTCTATTTATGTTCATTAAAAAAACTAATAGTGATATATTATTTTAAAATATCATACAGTTAATATGTTTGGAGTTATTTAAAATTTATATTGAGAAAAACGCATGTATTTTTAATATTGCTGTAGACAAGCATCTACATAAGAGTGTTCAATTGATTGTTGTTTTATATCAAACAACTTTTATAATACTCATTTTTACTGTTACAATATTTTATAAATTTTAAAGAATATGGTTAAAAAAAGAAAAAAACCTGAACGGTATGGCAGGTACTGAAGGAGGGGTCTCTAGGGGAAATTGGGGTACAAAAGGGAAAGAAGAATGTGATATAATTTTATTTACTTAAAATATATTTTTAAATGCTAACAAATTCAGATAAATTGAAATTAGGTATCTTTCTTATCATAATGCAACAAAACTTAAATCAATAAAAAATAAATAAATAAATTTGCTGGTAGCCAAGTTTTTTAAAACTAAAAAGAAGGCAGGACGAGGTGGTACATGCCTTTCATCCCAGTACTTTGGAGGCAGAAGCAGTCAGATCTCTTGAGAGTTCTAGGCTAGCCTGATCTACAAAGTGAGTTCCAGGATAGCCAGGGCTATTATACAGAGAAATTCTGTCTCAAAAATAAACAAACAAATAAATGCAACAATGATGATGATGATGATGATGATGATGATGATGATGATGATGATGATGATGAAATGATGAAGCTGGGAGATGGTAGCTCACGTCCTTAATCCCAGCACTTTGGAAGCAGAAGCAGGTGGATCTCTGTGAGTTTGAGGCTAACCTGGTCTACAGAGCAATTCCAGGACAGCCAGGGCTACACAGATGAGAAACCTCATCTCCAAAAACAAATTAAAAAATTAGTACATCTTATTTAACCCAACTTACTAAAATACTGTGACTATAGTAATATCGATATATCACTTGATGTTATCTTACGTACTGATAGGTAGCATATATCCTATTTAATCTAATCTGTCAAATAATATTAGTTATGATGACACAGGAGACATGTCTCATTGTTCAGGGTGTGTGCTGTTCCTCCAGAGGACGTGAATTTGGTCCCAAGTACACACTCTGAACAGCTAACAACCACCTATAAGTCACAGTTCCAGGGGATCTGATGCCTCTTCTGGCCTCCGTGAGCATGTATACACACACACACACACACACACACACACACACACACACACCGAGAGAGAGAGAGAGAGAGAGAGAGAGAGAGAGAGAGAGAGAGAGAG
>JADRCD010168739.1:8091-28442 GCA_019843815.1 Montemys delectorum | reverse complement strand
CATACTGTGTTAAAAACATGATCTGGAAGATTTTTTATTGTAATGTGACAAACTGCCAAATACATATCATTTGTTGAAGGCTATAAAATATGCATCTGGGAATAACTATTGGGGCTTTTTGTAAATTTTGTTTTAAACTTATTTTCTTCACATTTCTCGTTATTCTAATTGAACTTAAAACATTTTCAAGTGGCACAGGAATATTTTCATTTTGACATTTTCTAAGTGCACATACGAAGTATTTCTCAATAATGCCTATGAAATTTGAGAACATCATTTTACCCAATAATGGCAAATGCATTTCACCTAAAATTGTATCAGTGAAATGGTTTTCATTATTTCAAAATAAAATAGCATGATTTTCTTGCTCATTCCTTAAGCTAAACTGGCTCATCCTTATTTTTATTACATTCTCCGTGATTTTTAGATTTCTTATTTGACATATATGTGTGTGTGTATACACACACACACACACACACACACACACACACACACACAATCTCCCCTCCTGAGCTGTCTGTCCTTCCTTAGCTCACTCGTTTTATTTCCCTGAGTTCTATGTGCCTTCCTTATCCACTCCCTATCATTAGTAGTCATTGCAGAATCATTATCTTTTAGAAAAGTGGTGTTTTATTGTTTTCTTATTTTGTTTCTCTTGGCTGAAATCTGGCTGGGTCTTGTGCTTAAGGAGTTGATCTCACTTATGCTTTCTGTTGAAGTATTCAAAAAGACTCAGGCAGCACTAGAGTGCTACAGGAAAACTTACAGTGGTTGTGAGAATATGGTAAAGTATGTTGCCAGCTCCACTGTGTGTTCCTGGAATCTCTGCAAAGAAGGGCGAAAGTGGACACAAAATGACAGCGCTGGGAAGCTATTGGCAACTAACTGGTAAATATTGGGAGGACAAGAGTCAGCTTTCTTTAATGGTGTGGCCCTTGGTAGATTGGTCACATTCTAAAGCAGGCTCAACTCCCAAAATTACATAGGCTATACAATCTGAACTCAATAGGGAAAGAGAAGAAATAAAAGAAGGAAAGGAGTAGTAGGAGGAGGGTTCATGGTTTCAAAGTTAACCACTCTGTAGTCGACAACCAATAAGGGAGCTCATCCCTAGGAGACTCTAATTGTCCTTCTCCCAGCAATCATTAGTTGCCGAGAACTGTTTGTCTAGGGATGGCCTCTGAAAAATCTTCCCTGCCACATTTGCATGTCCATTGGTATGTTTGTTCCAATTTTGTTTGCATGGCTATTTACAGGAAAGACTTTCACAGAATACTGTCTAATATTGTGGCTCTTACAATCTTCCAATGTGACCTCCTCATCCTTTACGTTCCCTAAGTCAGAGATGGAGGATCTGTGATATAGATGTATTCTTTGGGGATGGGCGCCCCATGAACTCTTGATAGCTGCATTATGTCCAATCACGGTCCTCAGTTATGGTCTCTATTTGCTGTAAAGAGATGCTTCCTTTGGGGCGGGGGAGGGGGGGAAGGGTCGTGCTACACTAGAGATATTGCTGGTCCAGCATGGTGTCAGTAGTAGATTATTTTCTTATGCCCATGACTGCACTAGCCCCTGGAAGTTGACTGGCTGTGAGATACATTATATTGTTGAAGCAATATGTGCTTAGGGAGTGTCAGTTATGGAATGCTTGAATATTCTATTCCAGTGCTCCACACTCCAATCTCCCGCTTTCAGTAAGTAGGCTTCCCGCTCATAGTCCTTTGCACAAAGACTAGTCCCCACCCAAGAAGCTCTCCTATGTAGCTTCCTTAATGGACCACCTTAGGTAAAAAAGTCCTAACCCTTTCTAAATTATTTATAGACCAGTACTCATCTGATCAAACTTTTTGAGGGTTCTGGATGACTGAATAAAGCATTTTAGTTTTTACTGTTTCTGTTGTTGTTGGTTTTGGTTTTGGTTTCGATTTCGGTTTTTGGTTTTCTGTTTTTGACTTTTGTTTTTTGCGACAAGGCTTCTCTGTGTAGCCCTGGCTGTCCTGAGACTCACAATGTAGACCAGGCTGGCCTTGAACTCACTGAGCTCTGCCTGTTTCTGCTTCATGAGTGCTGGGATTAAGGTGTATACCACCAATACCACCAACTCAGACGGGCCCTACTCAACATGGTTTCCCATGACTGTAGCCCTAGGGCATGCTGGGAAGAAGAGAGCCCTTCCTTCGAGCTGGCATGCTCTGTAAACTCCTGTCTGAACTTCAGTGTGCTACAGTGTTAAGTGTGTCTTTGTAGTGTCATTTTTCCCCCAGAATCACATACCCTCCTTCTGTCTTTAAGCTTTTGCAGAGTCCCCTCTCCCTCTGCTTCTCCATCTCTTCCTCCCTCACTCCTCCCTCTCCCCCTTTCTCCCTTTTTCCTTTCCCCTCCCATTCTACTTTTTTGTTAGTTTCTTGTTGGTGTTTTGACTTTCTACTTATTTGAACATGTTAAGTAGAATGCTATCTATATATTTTGAAACTTGAGTGGCTTCCCACAGCCACTTGGCACCACTCCCAGTTAGCCTGGCACTTTCATAGGAGATATTGACTGGTTGGTACCATCACCCCTCACTCATCATCTGTATTTTAACTTGAGTCTTTATGTAATTCTTGTTCTACTTTAAGAGTGATAACATTCATTTAACAATATATAAGTTTTAGTAACAGTTTGAAATATTTGCTACCAGAAAACCTGAGTTCCACTGATGTAAGCCATACACTCAAATAGAGAAATGACACCTGCGATTTCTTTTCTGAGCTTCACTCATATCCATGGCACAGGTACACCCACAAGACACATACACACACACACACACACACACACACACGTACACACACACACACACACACGTACACACACACACATACACATTCACAAAGGCACACAAATAATAAATGTAAAGAAATTTTTAAAAATTATTTACCCACTTGGTATCAGGTGCACTTGGCAGTAGATATCCTTTGTTATCTCTAACAACAAACACAAAACAAAACACTAGAACATGTTATTTCTTAAAAGTGTACATAATATAAATAAAAATGTATGGAAACCAAAACTGGATCATGTCTACTCATTTTAATATTCTGAGATTATAATCCAATTTGAATTATTGAGAAATTACATCTCCAGGTGTATAAGGTGAATGCATTTTTCATGTATAAATATTGGAACTACTAATGTGAAAGAACTGTAACACTTCTTAAAAGGTGTGAAAAAAACTTGTGTTGTTTAGCTACCACGGAGATCATTTGAAAGAACTTTTATTATATTATATTTTGATCCATCAGTGAAGAATATGGCAGTATCATCTTTTGAAGACATAAGTGAAATATACACCAATTTTTATTTTATTTATTTTTGTCTAAAAACCCGGCTAGTTTCAGAGGAGCTTTGGCACATGACCTTTGTGTTCTGTGAGTCCTTTATTTCAAATATTCTTGGAAATCCAGACCTTCAGTTGCTCTCTGGTGTGCCTCTCTTTCCCAGGTACTAAGCAGCCCACTAGAGTCTTCAGACAGGGTACAGTGAGTTCAGCAACAGCAAATCTCAGCAGCTTTTACGAGTTACATCACTCAAACATGATCTTAGGGCTTTAGGACCAATCCCCTGGCTTCCAGGCAGCATTACTGGGATTTGATTTTCAAGTGACAGAAGTAGTTCTGTTAAAATGTTTACCTCTAAATACCAGAGATAAAATGTCATCGTCACAGAGAAGAAAGTGTGCAGCCAGATCAAATGCTTGGATGCCTTTTAGCCAGCATGGATTTGCCAATGGCTAGAGCTCCAGGCTCCAGTTTCCCTGAACCCCTATTTTCTCGCTAATGGTGGAGTATCTGGCTCTTTATGATTCACTCTGAGATAATAAAGGCATTATGTGCCTTGCTTTTTCTTCTGCAGAAGACTGGTAAGCATAGTTTTAGGGAAAATTTTATACAATTCGCCCAAATTTCTGGCAAGGAAATTATGCTGACATCTGGAAGAGAAACTGCTTGGCCCCATCCAAAGTGTATTCTCACTTCATATCTGTAGATCTATTTACCGAAAGATAATGCATAAGTTCCTCTTAATCTTGAGCCTCTTAGAGGAAAAAAAAAAAAATGATATGCATTCCGTCGGTTACCTTCTCTGTCATAGAGAGAGCAGTTAGTGCTTCAATTCCATCCCTGTATGTCAGAAGCCTGTATGTATTCTATGTAGAGCTGTCTCACATATTAAATCAATAGCATTTACTATTGGCAGGAAAATACAATCTGTATGCACCTAGTCAGTAGAACCGTAGGGACAGACGCACAAGGATGCTGGTCAAGCAGCTTGGTTATTCTACATCTGCTGCCATGGAGTTTAGCCACACTTTCCTTTTGGCATTTTGTATGTTCTGCCTTCCGATTCTGACTCTCTCTCTCTCTCTCTCTCTCTCTCTCTCTCTCTCTCTCTCTCTCTCTCTCTCTCCCTCTGGTAGACACTTCATGGGTTGCATTTCCTGAGATGATAAGAGACTCTTTCCACACTCACTGAGTAGCTGTGTTAATTGATCTTAACAGATCTTTCAAAAATTGTGATGGAAATCTTTTCCTTCTTGCAGTTTTCAGAGGTATTGGCTATATAGCTAAATAAGGAGAGCCATATTTCAAAGTAGTGTGTTTGGAAGAGTGCCCAGAGTAAAGAAAACATTAATAGGCATAAAAAGCTAACATATGGATGCTATAAGATGCATAATGGAAAATGTCCAAATAAAGTAGTGGAACCTTCCAGTCCAACAGAATGAGGGGCAGTAAGGAAAATGTGTTCTCTTATGTTTCTGCCAAAATCTGAAGACAATGCCACCTATAGAGAAAGCTTGACAGACGCTGGAACCTGAAAAGATGACTAGTTATAGTCGGCTTACTCTGAACTAACGAGATACTATTTATGGCTTAATTTGATTGCAAGTATAGTCTCTGTTATTTGATCTCAGGTCCTATCAAAACCCAGTCTCAGTTGATGTAATTAGATTTTATTAAATTATTGACACAGAATGAAAGAAACATTGAAAACTGTTTCCATGGAAAACGTGACCTCAAAAGGAAAGTATATAACATGTCTTGAGTGCTATCACTCCGTGACCGTCTGATTCCTTACTGTATGCATAGATTTGTGCTAATCGTGTATGTGAAATAAGATATAACTGCTCCTTTAATGAGTTTTTAAAATTTATTGAAGTGGTATATAGCTATATTTCCTTTATCCAGTCTAGGGGATCATTTCAAGGTTTCTTATTATGAAGACAACCACTTTTCCAAATTCTGAAAAATGTGACCCTATATATAGCTATATTCACAGAATGCTGTCAAGTTTGAATTGTGCACTGGAGTACATTTTTACTTAAGGGTTAATGTGTTTGGATGACAAGATACAAAGAAATGTTTGTAGAATGTTTTCTAACGTGCATCTCCACAGAAGACTGTTACAAGGGCTCTTGTAAGGGTTCTACCCAGGACACGGCCAACTGTGGGCTGAGCTACAATAAAGGGGAAATTACAAAGTGGGGTGGGGTTTGATAATTTTTTCCTGCTCCCTCTGCATTGACTAAGTTGAATGATTTTGTGATCTCTGGGGCATAAGAGATGTCTCTAATTGTCTAATCCATCACCCTTGTCTATTATGGTTGGCATATAATGGCACAAAAGAATAGCATAGCACATAGATTTACTCCTAGATAGGGCCTCTCTACTCAACATAATTGGGGAACAGATATAAGTTGCAAATATGTTTCCATGTTTATTCCTTCAGGCTTTGAACATGTATTTATGATACAAATAATATACTTTGCATCCACGACAGATATTGATGAGGTTAAGATAAATGAGGGGCAGAGGCTTCCAGTACATTGGGAAATAAAACAAATGATAGCACTGCACAGTTAGAGACCCATGGTACTGGTGATATAAAGTGACAAATATGTCACTTTAGAAGTAGAGACAAATCAGTGAAAGGCAGAGAATATATCATGAGCAGAGGAGCAAGAAAGAGCAGATGCTGAGTTTGAGCTTGGAAAGACACAATGAATGAGGGCTGGAAACGACTAAAATGATAATGAATGTCAGTGGTTGTTATTTCTGCTGTGTCTGTTGGTTGGTTCATTCTTCTTGAGATTCCTTTACGAAGTTAATAAAATATATGAGTGAGTTCTTATGGATTTAGGATCGTGTAATTTTATTTAATGAATGCTTTAGATATCTAAGACTACCTGAGTCATGGGAAAAGTTATTGCAGAGAGTTTTGACTTGGCTATCTGATAAAAGAAACATAATAAAAATGTGTACAAATCAACATTGTGATCTTAGGTGGATTGAGAGAATGTAAAGAACTCAGTTGCCTCAAAACAGAGGAAAGAGACAGAGTGGAGGGCAAACATTCCAAATATGTTTGTAATAGAATAGAATTTATTACAAACTGATTATTGATACTGACACCTTATGCCTTAGAAGTTACTATTACCTACTTAACAAGTGAGGCAGTATGTTAGGTTTTTAAAGCACAGATCAACATCTATATTTACTTATATTCATTTTTATTTTGTATTGTCTATGTGTACGTGCTACCATGTGGTGATCAGAAGAAAACGTGTGGGAATTGGCTCTCTCATTCCACTGTGTGGTTTCTGTGGATT
Source organism: Montemys delectorum (assembly GCA_019843815.1). Taxonomy (NCBI): domain Eukaryota; kingdom Metazoa; phylum Chordata; class Mammalia; order Rodentia; family Muridae; genus Montemys; species Montemys delectorum. The sequence goes on along the minus strand of JADRCD010168739.1, from coordinate 21,796 downwards.
GAATTCAGATATCAGTGTTGGAGGCAAGTGCCATTGCTTGCTGATCTCTTTCACAAGCATACATTTTCCTATTTTCTTCAGAAAAAAATGTACAATTGGTAGTTCTGTTTAAACTAATACTGTTAATTTTTAAAGATTATACTTAGAAAATAGATTCAGTAATTACAGTAATTAAGAGACAACAGAATTTCAGATCTAAAATACAGGAGTTAAGTTTGTTCGTGTGTGCTTAGAACTTACTTAATTTTTTTTCTTCTAAGTTTGTTACATCTTGGGATCAACTTTGACCCACAGATTGAATGCATATTTGACAGCATTGTTAGTCATTTCAACTGACCCTGGCCCAAGAACAGATTTCAGTGGGGTTCATACTATAGCATTAGACATTTAAACAAACACTTTTGTTCTCAATTAGAGGTTCAAGGCATCTATTCACTGCTTTCCTCAGCTCTGCACATTCCTTTATTGCATTGGTTTCATATTAATATATGCTTGTTAAGCATTCATATACTTTTTTTCCCACTCTGGGAAGTTCAAATGCCTTAACTCAATACCCAGTAACACTTTATAATGATATCTTGTAAAGATTTATCGAATGAATGGAGGAATTAGCAGGTTGCTTCTCCTTTGGGGATGACTCTAAGCTGTATCTTTGTCACCCATCTTGAAATTTGTAGGCAAACAGATGGAACTAGAAAACATCATCCTGAGTTAGGTCACCCTGGAAGACAATCATGGATTGTACTCGCTTATAATTGGATCCTAGCTGTAAAGTAAAATATAATCATCCCTAGACCCAGGGAAACTAAGTAGCAAAGGGGGTTAGGAGAGGATGCAAGGATCTTCCTGGGAAGGGGAAGTAGATTTCACTGGGGAGCTGGGGGCATGTAGACTGAGAACAGAAGGGATCAGGTGGGAGAAATGGGGAAGGGAGAAAATCCTGGGAGAAACAACTGGAATTGAGTGGCAATTTCAGGGGCAAGGTGGAAACTTTGGGCAACATAAACTCCATGGAACCTATGAGAGTAAGCCCAGCAAAGACTCCATGAAGTGGGGGACATGGGGCCTGAACTGATCATCTTCTGTAACCAGGCAAGGCCTCAAGTAGAGGGATTAGAATACCAATCCAGCCACAAAACTTTTGATCTACAGTTTGTCCTGTCTTCAGGATGTGCTCCGACAGGGGCCTAGCATAATTGCAATCAAAGAGACTTCATCGAGTAACTGATGGGAGCAGATGAAAAGTCCCCTACCCAAATTAGGTGGAGCTCTGGCAGTCTATCAGAGGAGGGGAAGAAAGAATAGAGGAACTGGAGGGGTCATGGACACTAGAAGAACACAGCCCACAGAACCAACTAACCAGGACTCACGGTGACTCACAGAGACCAGGGAGCCTGTAGGGGTCTGACCTAGGTCCTCTGCATATATATTATGGCTATGTAGCTTGGTGTTTATGCAGGAGTTTGGTTTATTCCTAAGAGAAGGAACCTCTTTTTACCTGCTTGTGAATCACTTTTATGCCAACTGGGTTGCCTTGACCAGCCTTGAAGTGATGGTATGTGCCTGATCTTATTGTAGTTTGTTATGCCACATTTGATTGATTTCCCTAGAAGGCCTCCTCTTTTCTGAGGGGAGGTAGAAGGAGTGTGGATCTCAGAAGGAGGGGAGGTATAGAGGAGAGACTGGGTGAAGAAAGGGACGGAACTGCACTCGGGAGGTAATATATGAGAGAATATTAAAAAATAAATAAAACAGTCTCAAATTAAATGTTTATTCCTTTTGAAAAAAAAAAAGGATCCGATGAGTTACTCCATGAAGTATTAGTGTATAAATGGTTTAATTAACTGTTACATTAGGTTCTATTTAACATTAATTCTACAGATAACAATATATAGATAAACTTCTTTTCATATAATGTTCTACTATCTGGAAAATATTTTATAATGAACAAATATAATGATGGAATTAATTATTTTTTAACTCAATAAATTGAACCACAAAACAGAATTTTTATTGTGAAAATAGAAATGGCCATAAAACACAATAACTAGTTGTTGTTTTCTTAGTTTGTCTTTGATTTTTTAAATTTTTTAATTTTTATTTTTTTGTTAGTTAATGGAAATGTCAGAAAAAATGTTGGTGAACATATTTCTTATGTTAGAATACAGTGTCAGGCCCCTATTTATGACAAACCTAAAAGAAGTGGGGAGGGGAACAGAGATAGAGAAGAAAGGAAGAAGGAACAAGAAAAAAAGAGAAGTGAGAGATGAAAAAGAGAAGGGGTTAGAGAAAAAGGGAGACAGAGAATGAGGAGAGAGTGAAAGGAAGTTTTTGTATGAGAGAGAGACAGACAGACAGACAGAGAGAAGTAGATGGAGGGAGAAAGAGGGAGAGAGAGCGAGCAAGATAATTCAGTTTTGGTTAAGAAAATCTTTATTTGGTTTTTATATATTTATAGCTAATTTTATTTTATTTCTTTGGAGAAGCACAGAATCACTTTAATGAAGTTCCTGAGCTTTTATAAAACTGGAAGACAGTTGTATTCCTTACTGTCCCCACATGAATTACTATCATCAACATAAATATAAGATTTCCTGTGTATTTCCTTAATAATCCTTTGTCCAAGGATGTGCAGCTAGCCAAAGAATTTCAATGTCTTGCCAGCTTTCACCCAGCTGCCTACCGAAGAAACCCTGTCTGGAAAGAGTTCAGAAGCAGGGCTGAAAACTTCCATTCTTGGAAATAAGATTGGAGTCAACAGAGAATGTTCTTTTTCCAGATTTTTGCCATGTAGTCTGTTTTAACCCTAATCTAAAAAAGACCATCCTCTTGATTTATACTTATAATATCAATATTTATATAGCACCATGGTTTGAGTTCAGTCAAGAGTAACCACAATGTGAATGATACCAACAGAAAGGGTGTTCTGCTTTTAGCATTTATTTATGTGTAAGCTTGACTCATGGTTTACTCATGTACACTGGTCTTGTTAAATAGTCAGGGAAGGTTGTATAAAAAAAATGATGTCTACTATCTTTTTAAATGTATTCACTACATTCCCATGATGTCTCCTTTCTTCCCTCAATAATATAGCAGACATATTTGAAAATGTAGACCAGCATCAACCTAGGAGAGCATAATTCAAAAGAGAAATTCACTGTTTAAAAGCGTACATTTCCTTAGCAACAGCTAAATAGTTAACCCATAAAAACAAACTCAAACATGGATATTAAATTTTTAATTTTTTTTCTTCTTTAAAATAGTTCAGTTTAATTTAAAATATCCATACAAGGAAGGCAGGACCAGCGAGGAGGCACAGGCCTCAGAAGCAGCAGGGCAGCCAGCACAGAATCCTTTCTACCTCCCTCCTTACCTAGGAGGAAGTTCTGCAGATCCATAGCCTTCTCTGTCCCTTGCCTGCAAGCAGGGAGCTTGCCTTTGGGGAGTGCTCCAACCCAGAGACTCAGGTGAGATCTCCATTTTCTCTCCAGTGACCTTCTAAGGCGGGACCAGCCAGGAGGCACAGGACTTACAAGCTGCAAGGCAGCCGGTGCAGGATCCTTTCTACTTCCCTCTTCCCCTAGGAGGAGGTACCGCAGATCCACAGCCCTCTCTGCCCATTCCCTGCAAGAGGATAGCCTGTCTCCAGGGTTTGTTCTGACCCCAAGACTCAGGAGAGACGACTGATCCACAGCCCACTGCACACAGGTCTTAACCTGAGGAGAGCTGATCTCCCAGAAGTGCTGACACAGGCTTACAGACCCACAGGAGGAACAAGCTCCAGCCAGAGACAGCAAGAACATCTAACGGCAGAGATCAAGAGATGGTGAAAGGCAAACACAAGAATCTTGCCAATAGAAATCAAGACTACTTGGCTTCATCAGAACCTAGTACTCCCACCACAGTAAGTCCTGGATATCCCAAAACACCAGAAAAGCAAGATTTGGATCTAAAATCATATCTCACCATGGTGATAGAGGAATTTAAGAAAAACATGAATAACTCCCTTAAAGAAATACAGGAGAACACAAACAGGTGAAAACCCTTAAAGAGGAAACACAAAAATTCCTTAAAGAATTATAGGAGAACACAAGTAAACAAGTAGAAGCACTTAAAGAGGAAACACAAAAATCCCTTAAAGAATTACAGGAAAACACAATCAATTAAACAGGTGAAGGAACTTAACCAACCAGGACCTAAAAATGGAAGTAGAAACAGTTAAGAAATCACAAAGAGAGACAACTCTGGAGATAGAAATCCTAGGAAAGAAGTCAGGAACCATAGATGCAAACATCACCATCAGAATACAAGAAATAGAAGAGAGAATCTCAGGGGCAGAAGATACCATAGAAAACATTGACACAAGAGTCAAAGAAAACACAAAATGCAAAAAGCTCCTAACCCAAAACATCTAGGAAATCCAGGATGCAATGAGAAGACCAAACCTAAGGATAATAGGTATAGAAGAGAGTGAAGACCTCCAACTTAAAGGGACAGTAAATATCTTCAACAAAATTATAGAAGAAAACTTCCCCAACCTAAAGAAAGAGATGTCCATGAACATACAAGAAGCCTATAGAACTCCAAATAGACTGGACCAGAAAAGAAATTCCTCCTATCACATAATAATCAAAACACCAAATGCACTAAACAAAGAAAGAATTTTAAAAGCAGTAAGGGAAAAAGGTCAAGTAACATATCAAGACAGGCCTATCAGAATTACACCAGACTTCTCGCCAGAGACTATGAAAGCCAGAAGATCCTGGGTTGATGTCATACAGACCTTAAGAGAATACAAATGTCAGACCAGGCTACTATACATAGCAAAACTCTTAATTACCATAGATGGAGAAGCCAAAGTATTTCATGACAAAACCAAATTTACACAATATGTTTCCACAAATCCAGCCCTTCAAAGGGTAATAAATGGAAAACTTCAACACAAGGAGGAAATCTCATCCTAGAAAAAGCAAAAAAGTAATTTTCCAACAAAATTAAAAGAAGATAGCCACATGAACAGATTTCCAACCCTAACAACAAAAACAACAGGAAGCAACAATTACCCTTCCTTAATATCTATTAATATCAATGGACTCAATCCTTCAATAAAAACTCATAGACTATCAGACTGGATACATAAAAGAACAAACATGGCATGCATTCTCTGATAAGTGGATATTAGCCTAGAAGATTGGAATACGCAAAGTACAAACCACAAACCATAAGAAACTCAAGAAGAAGGAAGACCAAAGTGAGGATACTTTGTTCCTTCTTAAAAAGGGAAACAAAATACCCATGGAAGGAGTTGCAGAGACTAACTATGGAGCAGAGACTGAAGGAAGGACAATCCAGAGACTTCTCCACCTGAGAATCCTTACCATATTCAAGCATCAAATCTAGACCCAATTGTGGATGCCAGCAAGTGCTGGCTGACAGAAGCCTGTTATAGCTGTCTACTGAGAGGCTCTGACTGTACCCAACTAATACAGAAGTAGAGGCTCACAGCCATCCATTGGACTGAGTACAGTGTCCCCAATGAAGGAGCTAGAGAAAAGACCCAAGGAGCTGAAGGATTTGCAGTCCCTTAGGACGAACAACAATATGAACTAATTAGTATCCTCAGAGCTCCCAGGGACTAAAACTCCAACCAAAGAATACACATGGGGGGACTCATGGCTCCTGCAGCATGCGTATAGTAGAGGATGGCCAAGTCGGTCATCAGTGGGAGGAGAGGACCTTGGCTCTGTGAAAGTTCTATGCCCCAGTGTAGGGGAATGCTAGGGCCAATAAGCAGGAGGGGTGGTATGGTGAGCAGGAGGAGGGGGGAGGGAACAGGGGATTGTTTTAGTTTTGGGGTTTTTTATTTATTTTATTTTATTTTATTTTTAGAGGGGAACCTGGGAAAATTGATATTGTAAATAAAGAAAACATCTAATAAAAACATAAACAAAAACATAATGAAAAATATCCATACAAGTAAAAAACAGATAGTTCTTTCGACCTAAAACAAATTTGTGGTATTCTAGAACATTTATTAATGTTAGGATAATAGCATAAGAAAAGACCCTAGATGATGAGGGCAGTTGAGTTGGTGTTCAAGGATTTTACAGGATGAAAAGATCTAATTTTTAGATTGATCTCAGCTTAGATTAGGATTCTCCCAATGCATAAATTATTAAGAAACTTTAGAAAAAAATTAATGAAGTTTGAGTTAAAATTTTAAGCTTAACTTTTAGAAAAATTATGAGAATATGACTGAAAATGTTTGATTGGCATATCAAACTAGGGAAAAATAAACTTTAAAGATAACTGCTTAGTACATTTGGGAGCAAATGTGATAGTAACAAGTGATACTATTAATAATAGCTACAATAACAGTAGTAATTGTCCATGCTTAATAACCATCATCATATATACATAATTCAAATTCATAGTACTGTTGATTATTAATATATATACACTTCATAAACATAGCACCTTTATGTTTATAATCACCAAGACTGATGTCATCAGCATAGATAAGATATGAGCAAGGCCCTAGATTATTCACATTTTAAAATATGTGTTTACAACATTAGATTGTCTTATGTCAACATTGTATAAGGTGTCAAAGTGTGAAAGTAGACATGAACATAAGGAATCACTCTACATTTTGTCTTTTTCTTGCTTTCTTTGCTAGAGCGATGGCTCATGTCACATCACTATCTATAAGAAACCAGGTAATTTGATATGAATATACTATTTTGTGCTTGGCATATGGAAGTGCTTTATGCATGATCCTGTAAAAAAAAAAACACCTGAATTCAATAAATAAAGCACAAATATGCTTCCCCACCATCCCATGACATTTTAAATTAAAAAACCATGAATGTTTCCAAAGAAAAATCAAGAACACTTAGAGTGGGCATCTTTTTTTATCAAGCAATTTGAGGAAAGTTTTTGAATAGGGAAATCCTTAATCTTCAGACATAGATGAGCCATCCTAGGAATGTAATTAAAACCAAATGCACAATATCTACTCATGTTTCTGAAGCACAGAGGCTGTTTCCATGTGTCAGGACAGCAGGAAAGGCAAGTAGAGAGAGAAGTGTAGGATGTTAGCACAAGTGAGTATAGGTCTCATACTTAGGTATAAAGGGTGTTTCTATATTCACACATTACCCTCCCATAATTCCTATCATCAGCCCTTTAACCTTCTGCATGTAATCATATGTCTCCTATATATCCTGGCAGATTCTCACTTTTACCTGGGTTTCACCTGGCAACCGGCTATGCAGATGTCCAGACCATTGTTATACTGGAAGAGGAACTACAAAAGTCACAATCTAGAAAATAATGAAAGGGTATTAAGAGATTAGTTTGCATTATCTCCACAAATAAAAATCCAAGCATATATCTTTACTGATAAAGTTCTCCAAATATTTCAGTAATAAATTATATAACTTCTATACAAACTAATTTAGGGAACTCAAAATTAAGAAATAATCCCTGGTTCATTCTTGCAACCAGAACGGTTATTGTAATAATATAATATTCAGACATTACATGAATGAGAAATTATAATATTTTGCATATACTCTAAAAAGTTAAAAATGTGTATTATTGTATCACCATGCTCTAATGGGAATTATTACATGAAATTAATTGTCATGCCAAAATCAATCATTGCAATTTACCACATTATTAATGAAGACTAAAAATATAGCTATTGTAGTTTGAATATGAAATACTACCTCCCACCTCCACCTCATAGGATCATATGTTCAAACACTTGGTTCCCAGTTGTTTGGGAAGGTTGTAAAAATGTTAGGAAATAAAGTCTCAGTAAAGGAGATGAGTGAATGGGAGTGGTCTTGAGGTTTGATGAGCCATATCCAACATTTTGCTCTTCCTCTATTTCCTGAATGTCCCTGCTGCCATACCACCTCTAACTGCTGCCCTGACTTTACAAACATGACATACTGTACTCTTGAACTGTGATCAGAGTGAGACCTTTCTCACTTAAATTGCATTTGTATTTAATTACAACAATAGGAAAAAAACCTGAAACAATGGCCCACTATAATGGAAAAACAAAGCATTTGGCAACATTTAAACTATATATATATGTGTGTGTATATATATAGTATAAACTATATATATATGTGTGTGTGTGTGTGTACACATATATATACATACATATATATGTATATATTCTCCAAGAAGTATGATGTCTTTTTTAAGACAACTATAAAAAAATCTAAAGGTTGGGGCTTGAAAGAAGGCTGAGAATTTAAGAGCACTGGTTGCTCTTCCAGAGAATCTCACAACTGTTGGTAACTCCAGTCCTAGGGGATTAATGACCTCTTCCGGCAAATGTGAACATTGCACACATATAGTACACAAACATACACATTGGCAAAACACCCATACACATAAAATAAATGATTGTGTATATTAATTAATCTAGAGGCAACACTATAATCAAAAGTAATGTTCTTAATGATTTATTCTTAAGTTTAAAGAAGACTAGGATAACACTCTTATCAACTTTTTGGTGAATAGCCTTAGCCAATACAGTATAAGAAGAGGTAATTACAGCAATAGTGTTCAGAAGTCTGAAAAGAAAAATCTATCATATATGACACAAATACATCTAGTGAATCAACACACCTTAGAAAATGTTAGTATTAAGAATTTTAGAAATCTGAATACCCTATTTAAAGGAGAAACCATGTAAAGCATTATTTACAGTATATTAATTGTAGATTTTGTCATATTAAAGGGTGTTGTGTTTGTTGCTGAGACACTTTTCAAGTGTTATCATGTCACAGGATTTTAGTATATGTGCTGCCGAAGCAAGCACAACATGTCACAGGATTTACCCTGTTTAATTACATTAGGGTAACAGGAGGCCTGTGATTGGACAGGGAAAAGGGAGGCAAAGCTAAGAGTTGCAGAGACAGAAAGCAGTCTCAGGGAGAAAGGAGGAAGGCAAGATGGAGGCAGACATGAACCAGCATGGCTTTAACCAGCCACAGGTAGTTATGATATCATAAGGTTAGAATAATTGGGATAAAGATTTTATTATTATCAATTGATTTTAAAATTATTGTATTGGCATCTTGTAAATTGAGAGTTTATTGATATATAATTCTGACTGGTTAGTTATAAGCCTTAAGAGTTTTGGTTCTACTGGATAAATCGGTATTATGATGGCTGACTGTGGGGTGGACAGTCATTTCATGGAGCTGGCAGCAGCAATCTGCCAAGGGACTCGGGAGCTCCTGCCAAGAGAGAAGTTGCCTGCAGTAGCTTCCGAGTCCATTTTTTAATATTTGCTGCAACAGATGGCAAACCAGCGTTTTGGGCATGATTCCATTACAATTTAAGATTAGTAGCCTGAGAATTAAAGTTTCATTTTCTAAATGAGAGAAAGGTAGAGCTATAAGAGTCAGGTGACTCAAACATGGGAACCTTGAAACAAAGAAACTGCCCACAGGCTCTGAGGTCCCCTGTTGTGGGGAGTGCAGGCAGCTGTGAGTCACAGAGCTGAAGAATGGAAGTTGCCTACTTCTTGAGGCAGAGATTGATTGAACTGTGAATTTATAAACTTGGGACTATTTGCTTTTAGGATAGATTTATTCAGATTCTGTCCCAATCTCGTGGGGAATTTCACCTGCAGTTCAGAACTAAGATAGGGACAATTAGTTCTGACTCTAGAGTAAAGAGGCAGTGATAATATTGCCTGCTATGTACAGGTTATAAATAATATTGTCTGTGGCTCTAGGTAGAGAGATAAGCAGATAGATATTATACAGGTATTAATAAAGTATATCTGTGGCTCCAGGCAGAGGGCCAAAGAGATAAATAGTATGAAGACTGCTTTATACTCCTCCACAGGATATTCAAATTTTGTCTAATGTGGGCTTCACAGGAATCTTGGGTTTTTTTATTTTACTTCGCAAAGTAGATAAGGACTAAAACTAGGCACATACAGTATTTTAGTTTACCTCATTTGTTTTGGATTGTTTTAATTCTCAAAATGGGTGTGATTTTGAAGTTTGTGGATATATTATTCCTCTAGGAGAGAGGTCTAAATAAAAGGTTTTCTGATTACTGACTGAAGGATATAGTACTTTGGGAAAAAGGTTATCTTGATGATACTAAAATTTTGTTTTGAGATTTGAAATATTACAGAATATACAGCCTTGGTGAATCTACACATCAGACATGCTGAACTGACTTGCTTGAAATCCTGATGTCCTGGACTTTCAGCCAGATCCAGTCAAGACACAGATATCAGAGACTAACCAATTCTATTTTCCCTACCCTCCGCCCTCCCTTCAAAAATATCTCAACATCCATATTCAGCTTGAAGAAGTTATGAAGGGTCATTGCCCCAGTTTCCTGGGCTTTGGGGCTGGAGGAAGTTATTGTAGGTTGTCTTTCTAGGAAGTGTAGAAAGGGTCATTTTGTAACAGGAAGGAATAGTTAGAATTGATTGCATAGCCATAATCTTACTTGGCAGAAATCTTTTTAATTGTTAGTAAGCTGAAGTCACAATTTCTTATTTTGGTACAGAATTTATTTTGATAAAAAAGCAAGGTTTTCATTGGTATAAATTTCTTTTATTGAAGGGCTTAGAGCCAGTCCTTATATTACTGTTTTTATAAACTGAACTGAAATAATTAGGCCTGCGTATAAGGACCAAATAGCAAATTCATGACTCTGAGTTTATTGTTAGGGTGTTTTCAGATAGATGAAAGTGGTTAATCGAGAACAGTCCAGATTACTTTACATAGATAGTTGGTTTTCAAAAATGTCAGAAACTCACAGAATGTGACATTTAATGTTATTTACTCACTTGTTGAGACAAGTCTGCTTATGACAATTTCCCTTTCTTAGATTCAAAGAAGAAATTGAGCATCTGTGGAGTTGCTCCAGTTGTGGCGAGACAGCCACTAGGCAAGAATTGCCTCATTTCATCTACATATATAATACTTTCCAGAAATAGGACACAATTTACAGGTTAGGACAGCTTAGTTCTGCCAAGACAGTAGGCTAGTCCTTAATTTCCTGTTTCTCTAAGGTTTGTCAGATAACCCTGATCCAGAAGGCTGAAGACTGATGCTCCAATGTTTTGAAGTGTAGGGACTGTCCAGGTGGTCAGCAGTCTCTACAAATTGGCTCAGTTTCGAAGCTATATTTTGTGCTTCTCATATTTTCAGGTAATATTAGTCGTTCTTGGATTTCTGACAGGGATTGAAAAACTGCATATTCTCACAGCCAACCCAAGCTATTTACTTTGAGAGAACAGATTTGAAAAGATGTTTTTCAGATGACATACAATCTAAAGCCAACACATAAGTCAGGTGTAAAATTATGTCTTTTAAGCTAGGACAGATGACATTGTTCTATCTTAATGACAAAAATGATGGACTGGGTGTTAGGTCTATCTTATACCTTTTAAGTTACAACATGGTAATAGTTGTGCTCCATTTATATTTTTGAGAAAAATGGTTACTTTTTTTTATTTAATTAAACAGAAAGGGTGATATGTCACAAGATTTTCCCTGTCCAATTACATTAGGGCAGCAGGAGGCCTGTGATTGGACAAGAAAAAGGAAGGCAGAGCTTAGAGTTGCAGAGACAGAAAGTATCTCAGGGAGAAAAAGGAAGGTAAGATGGAGGTGGATGTGAACCAGTGTGGCCTTAACCAGCCACAGGTAGTTATGATATCATAAGGTAAGTATAATTGGGATAAAGCTTTTATCATTATCAATTGGTTCTGAAGTTATTGTATTGGCATCTTGTAAATTGAGAATTTATTGATATATAATTCTGACTGGTTAATTATAAGCTTTAAGAGATTTGATTCAACCAGGTAAATGGATGTTATGATGGCTGGCTGTTGGGTGGATGGACACTGTGTGGGGCTGACATCAGCAATCCGCCAAGGAACTCAGGAGCTCTGGTCAAGAGAGACTGCTGAATTGAGATCGTCCATGTGGTCTGCCAGTTGTGGATGGTAGCATGGGAAGCTTGCTGGTCCATTTTTTAATATTTCCTGCAACATTAGCACATATAGGATATATCCACATATAGGGTATATATGTGGGTAGGAAAACTCAATGCTCTTCTCACAAGTTCACTCGCAGCTTCTATACCAATTCCAAGTGGACCCATGTGTGGGACAGCAAGGGCAGAGAACAAAGGTACTTAATCATGTGGAAACATTAAGAACCCAAATCAGCTAATTTAAAGAGAAAAATACCTCTCAGAATTTGCTTTATTTCAGCATGAGTCATAAAGTTTCAATAGATAAGTTAGCCAAAAATCCTTTTTTGTGGCATCAGGATATGTACATTGTCATAAAAATATCACAGTGTTTTGAGGAGAAAATGTGATTTTTTCAGTAAATTTTAGTCAAAAAATACATAAATTATTAAAAGTACACTTTGGAATACACTTTGCCTATGCAAAAAAACATGTAAAGTAACACAAACACTTTGGTTGCTATTGAACAAACCACTTTAAAAACTGACATGAGAGTATCTTTGGACATCATTAGTATTTTTTTAGAAATTATCACTTAAAATAGCTCCCTGTTTTTAAGAAGCCCTAGCTGTGGTCATGTCTAGCTCACTAGAAGAACATCAAGCTGCTCTACTGGCTAAAATGGCCCCTCCATTGCAGCCATGCCTAGTAAACTAATTTAAAGCATCTTTTAGTGAAAAAAATCTCCAACATTTACTATGAGTCATTTAAGAATATAACTAAGTTGTCCTGTTAACTTGAATAACCACTCATTTGCGATTTCACTCTGATATGGTATTAAAAGGTATGTATACTTTCTGCGAAAATGAAAGAAATAAGAACAACAACAGCAACAAAAGTTGCAACATGAAACAAGTAAAATCTGCTTGAAGAATTGAATGATCTTTTTTTACTTTGGATTCTCTTTCATGCTGGTAAACAGACAAACAGATCATTACCATTGACAAGTATGATATTATTTTTTATCTCCTTTGTCCTAAAACTTCAATCTAAAGTTTCCCAGCCACTTCAGAGTGGGAAAGATGGCTTTTACTCATACATTTCTGAGAACCTCCTTAACATCATCTCTGACTATAGGCTTTTTTTTCTGAGCTTTTAGTAGTGCCAGGTTCAAAACACCTGGGTGCAACTGATTTATTAAAATTGTAGCCATTAAATTGATAGGTGGTAGTTGTTAACTTTTCAGGAACTCAGTTATATTAGCTTTTTGATTTGCAATGATAATCCCCAAAGAGAGAAATTATGAAGCTAAATTATAACGGCTGATATAAACTCCCATCAACAATAAGCAATAATAAGGAGAGATACTAGAATGGAAAATATCTCTTGGTGGTATTTAAAACTAAATAAGTTGGATTTAAATAAAATCCAAATTTCCACATCTTTTTAAGTATTCAGGGTGGATTGAGCCTGTAAGTAAGTGTGTTTGTGTATTTGTGCTTCCTGTTGAATATTTCCTGCTAAATGTTTATTATCCCCCTAGAAAACGAGTCATCAACACCCTATCTTGAAGAACAATGATATTTGCAAGTCCTAACTAGAGTTAAGTAAAGTTGTGAGTGTTGAGCTTACATGAAGGACATAGTACCCTTATAAGAAGAGAAAGACACTCTACTCTCTTCTCTCTCTCTCTCTCTCTCTCTCTCTTTTTCTCTCTCTCTCTCTC
>JADRCD010168738.1:0-19202 GCA_019843815.1 Montemys delectorum | reverse complement strand
AGAGAGAGAGAGAGAGAGAGAGAGAGAGAGAGAGAGAGAGAGAGAGAAGAAGAAGGAGGAGGAGGAGGAGGAGGAGGAGGAGGAGGAAGAAGAAGAGAGGAAGAGAGGGAGAGGGACAGAGGGAGGGAGGAAAACAGTGCTGTAATTGTAAGTACTGGTATGCTATGTGTGTGCATGAGGCTATCTTTCTCTTCTTAAGTACTTCCTGAGTTCAGGAGCTCTCACCTTGCAGACTCTGTGAGAGCCAAGGTCAGCCTATCTGCCCCACCCGCCTAAGGACAAGGTAACTTCCTAGAATGCTGGTAACTGTGGTTTGTGGAAAATAACAAAGCCACTTGGGGGAATACTGTGGCACTGTGGTTTCCCCCTCTAAAAGCCCCTATAAAATGTGGCTAGCTGGAATTCCTGAGAGAGGCCCTGAACAGAATCTTTGTCAGTACTTAATTAAACCTTGGTTCAAATTTGGCTCAAAACTGTAAAACTGGTTGTTCTCTGGTGACCTCAGGATTACCAGCTCCTGGAGATGTGTTGGAAATCATTCATGAAGCTATTGATCTTCTGTACCCTCAATCATGCTAGCCCGCGGAGATTGATATCTCAATAAGATCTAGTTTTTCATTTAAAATCCAATCATGCTTTCTCTGCCCCTTCTGTTGTTTTTATTATCCTCTGTGAGAGAAATAATGAACCCATATCCTTTTATATTAGACTGACACTCTTTCTGTCATAGTCATTTACATGTTTCTTCACTTCCCAGCTACCTCTTTATCCAAGTTTTCTCTCTATTTCCTTAAAATGGGGATGGGGGGTGAAGGAAGGTCCATGTCCAGGCTTTACAGTTTTGAGCCAAATTTGAAGCAAGGTTTAATTAAGTACTGACAAAGATTCTGTTCAGGGCCTCTCTCAGGAATTCCAGCTAGCCACATTTTATAGGGGCTTTTAGAGGGGGAAATCACAGTGCCACAGTATTCCCCCAAGTGGCTTTGTTATTTTCCATTTATTAAGGAGGCCCTCAGCTTTTGTGCAGGAAGATAGCATCAAAGTGGCCTGTTGCTAATGATGGTATAGGCCTACTAAACCTCACTCTTAAAAAGTTAATATCAAAATCTCTATGGAACCCACTATAAAGTTCTCTTTCTTGGTTGTACTACAAAGAGAGAGGTGGGGAACTGCTATTATTCTTTCCTAGTTGGCTTGACTAATGCTTTTTCTCAAATAGCCAAAGGAACTGGAGGCCTCTTTTGTTTGTTATTTTTCCCTAGTTTGTTATATTGTCCTGGGTCATGCCTCCAGGCCCCTGCCCTGAGTACTGCTCTCTCTTAGTTCATGCTGGCTGGATGTACTCTCCCACTCACTGTCCTCCACACAGAGCTGTGGCTTAGGGACGCACTGGCTCACACCTGAAGTGGGGTTCCACAACAGCAGTTACCTTACAGGACACAGTGAATTCCACCTACTTGTCAATGCTTCCTCTTGGTGAAACACTATCTCTAAAAATCCAATGCTGGCACAGGTCTCTGCAGAAAAATTCCATGATCTGCTTGCTTTTCTTGAGCCACTAGAAATATTGAATGGAACTCAAATGGCTTCCCAGCAAAGCAGCATCCTGGATCTTGTAAAAATTATCTATATGAGCTTGAATTTACTCATTTTAACATGGAAGTAACAGAAGTTAATGTAGGCAGCACTGAAAAGTTACTCACAGAACATAGGGCTGGGTTCAGTCGATGGCACAGTGTGCAAATCTTTCTTTAGTGAGCACAATTAATATCAAAGCTTAAAAAATGTTTTTATCTTCCTAAAACATTCTTGCACATGTTACATTAGGTCAGCTGTTGAATTTTCTATGGATTTACTTGCTTTATTAAATGACAATTTTGTTTGTCAGATATTGCGGCTATATGAAAAATAGTTAAGCTGTGTACTGAACATCTATGACCTATTATCTTCACTAATTTTCCTTGTTTGTAATCATGGAATCATTTCACAATGCCAGTTTTGCTTCTTTACTTCTGATTGTTTGATTTTCTTTGTAACAGTGTGAAGAAGCATTCCGGAAATGAAGCTGTGTCTGGCTGAGAACAGAACCTCCTGGAAGGAGTTTGTGTCTGCAGACTCTGCTGGGGATCTCAGTACTGTGGAGAACAGGGATTTTGGAGGTTCAGAAGCTGACCGCTCTATCTTGGGTTACTTTTAGCCTTCCAAGATACCGTTTCTTGCCACACTCTGTATCTGAACTAACCAATCATGATAAAATATACTAAACACCTCTTAGAAACTATTAACTTTAACTGAACACTAATTTTCATTAACCCGAGAGCTACAAATGTCATCAGAAAGCATCTTGGGCCTTTCCACCCATCTCGTTGTAACCACTTCTCTGGTGTACCCACCAATATATTTTAAACTTGCCATGATTTATGAGTTTCTCTGTTTTGTAAAACTATAAAAACTTTATGAAACTGCTTCTACATTGGAACATTGAATTTGGTGTAACCTACATCTGTATTTCTGGGCCATGGTCACTCATAGTGGCTCTAGTAGAAAAAAACCACCTCTTGCTCTCTTTAAGATGAGTGCTGTAGCTGTGCAGTGGTGATGTTCACCTTTAATCCCAACACTTGGCATGTGGAGGAAGAGGCAGAGGCAGAGACAGGTGGATCTCTGAGTTCTAGTTCAGCCTGGTCTACAGAGTAATAAGTTCCAAGATTATCAGGATTACACACAGGAACCCTGTTTCCAAAAACCGAGAAGATGAGACCTCTGGTTTTTATGTGGACAACAGGATTTCATATAGCCTAGGCTAGTCTTGAATTTGTTGTGTGGCTGAGGATAACCTTGACATTTTCATCTCCTACCTCGATCCCAAGTGCTGGATTGAAGCATATGCCATACGTGTGTTTATTTTGTTTGTCTAAATAATTCACTAAGTTTAAGTAAAGTTGTTTCATGAGCACAGGTTGGGGCTTATTTATTGGAGTATGGGTAATCTATCAGTAGTGACACCACTTAAAAAATGACTCCTCTTCTCCTACCAGCCATGAACTGCCCACAGCTTCTCAGTCAGGGTAGGTCCTCACGAGCCCCTTCTTTATCCATGCTGGACTGTTGCTAGGCTCAGTTTTGTGCACGTGACCTACAGCAGTGTTGTGAGTCCCTGAGAACAGTGGTGTATCATGTCCAGAAGAAAGCATTTTTCAGTTGCCTTAGGATTGATGCTACTGCTGTGATAAAGATACTGACCATAAGCAACTTTGGGTGGAAAGAGTTTATTTGATCCTGGGGTTTGTAGTCAAGGAGGTAAGTCAAGGCAGAAGTCTGGATGCAGGAGCTGATGCAGAGGCTGTAGAGGAAACACTGATCATTGGCTTGCTCAGCCTTCTTTTTTATGTGATCCCAGGCCACTTGCCCAGGGAGTCGCATCATTCCCCCATAGGCTGGGCCATCCCATTTTCTTAGTTAGTTAAGAAAATGCCCTTTAAACTTGTGTACAGGTAAGTCTTATAGAAGCCTTTTCTTAACTGACTTGTGTCGAGCTGACATGAAACTGACTAGTGCACACCCTTCTTCCCCATCTCCCGGGTCTTATGTTCCTTCTCCCTCTCTTTGGATAGGTTTCGGGTGTAAGGAGACAGATAACGTAGATGGCCTGTTTAAGGAAAGACAATCAGGATTTATTTATTCTCAGTACTTTGATCAGGTGTAAGTTTCTGCATTATCCAATGCCTACTGCAAAAAGAAGCTTCTCTAATGAATATTGAAATCACTATTCTAAGGGTATAACACAAATATTTAGGAGACAGTTCTACAACACGTTCATTTGGTAAAGCCATAGCTTCCACATCCCCAAGTATGACCTCCTTGGCAGTGAGGTTTTATAAAATACTAGATACAGCACATTATGCATGGATTTCCTCTTCAAGAATGGACCTCAAATCCAAGGAAAAATGCTTTCTAATCCCGAACGGTCATAGCACTATTGTACCAGTGATACTACAGTACCAGTACTGGCACATTTCCCCAACAGGCTGGTACTATAGCATCAGAGGTCTACCAGTGGGAAAGATCACTGACGACTCCTCTCTTGTTATACTCATCCCCAAAAGCTGGTAAAGCTACTCAGCAGAGGAAGCTTCTGGCTCAGCCCTAGCTTGATTTTTCTATGTTGTATTGTCTTCACACACAAAAAAAACCAAAAACAAACAAACGAACAAACAAAAATCTCATCATTTAGTTCCAGTAGACAACTATGGAGGTTTGAATAAGAATGGCATAATGCCTCCCAGATGATCATATATTTAACACCTGATTCCCATGTTGGGGCCATTGTCTGTGGACTTCATGGAAACTTTCAGAGATGGAACCTTGTTAGAGGAAGTGGTCACTAGGGGCTAACTTTGAGAGTGTATAGTCTCACTCTACTTTCTGTCTGTAGATGAATACATGACCAGTTTCCTGATTTTGCCACCTTACTTCTTTACATGTGGCCATGGCTCTGACACTGTAATGGTTTCTATCCCTTTGGAATTCTAAGCCAAAAGAAGTCTTTTTACTCCTAAGTTGCTTTTTGGTTATAGCATTTTATCACAACAGAAAATATGTATAGAACCGTATTTCAAAAGATATAATACATGGCTGAGAAACATTTTTTAAGAAATGTTTTAAAATGCAACACTAGGGAAATGCAAATTAAAAACACTTTATAATTTCATACCTCGACCCTTGGAAGAATTGTCAGGATTTAAAACAAAGAAAGACATTAAGAAGACAGATGCTAGCATGGATGTAGGGGAAAGGGAACATTTATTCACTGCCCGTGGGAGTGCAAACTGGTAGTCATTATGGAAATCAGTGTGGAGGTGCCTCAAAAATCTAGAAATAGATCTACCATGAGATTTATACTTTAAAAAAACCCTTTTTTCAACCCAGACTGTTGGCAATAGATTTCTATCCACAAACTGATAACAAACACCCATTGTTGAAGACAAACCCACACTACTTATTGTACATGAAGAGTTCGAGCTGGTACTTACACAGAACCTTCACCCAGTTTCTAGTGTCTATGCCACAGAAAGGTACTCTGCATGCTATTAAAAGTGAAAAATAAACACTAATCCAACCACAAAACCTTTGATCGTCAATCTATCCTGCTGCAAAACACACTAGGGCAATGGTGGCACAGACCTTGTGGAAGTAACCAACCAATATCTGATTTGACTTAAGGCACACTCCATGAGATAAAACCCAGACCTGACACTGGGTGACTAAGAATCAGAGCTGAAATAACCCAGAGACCTAGGATAAAACCAAATATTACTGGTATGAAAATAAAACAAAAAAACCCAAAACAATAAAATGACTACTAAAACCCAAAACAATAAAATGACTACTACTAATATTCTGCTATGCTCATTTCTTAGTTATGGTTTTCACTGCTGTGAAGAGACACCATGACAAAGGCAACTCTTATACAGGGAAACATTTAATCTTACAGTTTTAAAAAGGGGTTAGTCCACTATCATCATGGCGGGAGGCATGGCAGTGTCCAGGCAGCCATAGTACTGCTGCGAGTTCTACGTCTTGATCCATAGGCAGTAGAGGGAGACTGTGTGTCACACTACGCACTCTCATAGTATGTGTCTGCCTGACTGTCTGTGTCAGATCTCTCCCCATAGAGCCAAGAGGACAAAATAGTTTGCCATTATGAACCTGATGATTCAAACTGCTCAACGTGGGCACAATGGTTTCTGATTGCCACTCTGGAGGTTGAGGAAGAAAGATCACCATTGAGAATCTGTCTCAAAAGCAAATAAACCCTGGAATAACATGGTGGCAGAGGGAACACAAGCAAAGATGTCACCAGGGCACTCTGTGGGTGTGGATTCCCTTCCAAGACAAGGAGTTTCAATGATTTTAGTTCCAGGATGTCTATATACACATATATGTTTTTAGAGTAGGCTGAAGCTCAGATACCAACACCTGAATTCCCAGAAGAGATTGGGTATATCGTGTGGTTGTGTCCTGGAAGACAACAAGCAAGCATAACACTATCTTTAGATGGTTAGGAGATACTGGGGAATGGCAGAGGCAAGTTATGAGAGAAGCGTGTCAGGAGATTCGACACTTCAGTGCTGTGCTATGAATTAGTGTGATGTAGTGTTCATAATGTCCTCCACGTTGGTGGAGACTGAGGTTTGTCCACCAGCTGCCCTGCCACTGGTAAGGTAAATATGTACATTGATTGACATCGAGGGAGCTCTCACAACTGTTTGTGAGCACTTGTGATGAAGGAGAGATGATTAATTTAGGAGTGATTAATTTAGATTAGCAAGAGAAAAATGCCTCACAGGGAGGCAGTAAGATGTTCATGGTTAGAATAAGAGCCCCAGAACTGGATTTATTTTATCAGACAGCTCACCATTCTGTGCTTGGAATAACATTCTAGCAAGTAAATTCTACTCTTAAAGTACTGAGGCACACAACAACCACCCTTAACTGAACAGGTTCCCATGTCTCTGCCTGTTATCATGTGGAACAGAGAAGCCTGCA
Organism: Montemys delectorum; assembly: GCA_019843815.1. NCBI lineage: Eukaryota > Metazoa > Chordata > Mammalia > Rodentia > Muridae > Montemys > Montemys delectorum. The sequence continues at coordinate 12,653 of JADRCD010168738.1, read as the reverse complement.
AAGCCTGGGGAAGAGACTTCGTTTTTGTGCTCTGTGCCTGATGAACACAACTCCACAGGCTCATGTTAATCCTTACTCCCACACAATCCAGGCGACTTTAATTTGCTTAATACCATTTGAGTTCTTATACTTTTTCCAAACTCAAAATCTTAGTTTCTTCATCCAACTAGACAATCTGAATTGCTAGTGATATTCATTTATTTGTCTTCATAGAGGGGTAATCTTTATGTGAAAGCAAAGAGGGAAAGATATGATAGCAGCATAAAGCTTCTGTCTGAACCAACCTATGATGATGGGTTTTATGGCAACAATCTCATCCCTTAGTTACTGTAATTTTATTTGCAATGTAAGTTTTTGCTAAGGGTAAAGCAAAAAATAACTTGAAATCAATTACCTACATTTGCCGCATCCTAGGTAGTCACTCAGGAAGAACCACAACAGTCAGGAGATAGTCACAGTGGTAGACACAACGGCATCAGCCTCTAACCCCAGAGCCAAGGCAGAGATTATGATCTGAAGCCACTGTGGGCTATTATACAGCAAGTCCAAAGTTACTCTGTGATACACAGTGAGACTCTGTCTCAAAAACAACCAAAACAACAAAGTGAAAGCAGATGATGTTTGTGAACCCATATTACCCTTTTCATAAACACAAAACAACACATAAGAGGTCTAACATGCTAGACATATAAAGCTCTATTATATAGTTAACATTTGCCTTTTAAAAATGTTTTCCCTCCTGTGTGTATTTGTGTGCACACATTTACATGCACTGGTGATTGAACTCAGGGCCTCATGTGTGGGAATCAAGCATTGAGCAAAGCTATATCCAGACCCTGAAAAGCTTTTTATTCTTGCCTTTATCAGCTTCATTGTAGAACACTTTAAAAATTACATACAATAAAAAACAAAACTATAAAATGAATGACAAAGGAAAAAAAGCTAGATTTGTAGAGGGGTATTTAAAGGCTATAATTCCTCGGAGAATTTCAACCTCTCCCTCTTCCTTCTAAACTAACTTCTCTGTCTTTCATTCAGTAGTACAATTTCACTGCTCCACAGAGAGGGAGCAAGGGAAACTGCGGACGTGTGTGTCAGCACATGCACATTTGCCAAGAAGGAAGATTAAGTGACCATGTGGGTGTTTACGCTGAGATCGGGGCAGTTCTTAGCAGTCCACCAAGAATTCCCGGAATCAAGACAGGCTGGCTGTTCTATTCTAGGTCACTGTCAGAGGCTGCAGTCTCTGAGGATCTACAAGATCTTATTTTCTACTTCACAACCTTTTACTAAGCATCAACTCAAGAACAAGGGAGAAAGAAATGGAGCATGAAGTAGAAAAGTAAAAAGCAAGAGACAGAGATGGGCAGCAGAGGAGCAGGAAGCGCCAGGAGAGGCTTGGCCCAGATGAGAGAGGAACTCCCCAGAAGACAGGAGGAGGGCTGCTTCCCTGCAGCTGGGAACTAGACACAGGACACTGCGTTCCCTTTTCTCAAAAAACAACCAGGCATGGAATCTCAAAGTAAACACTTAATCCTGCTGTTTATCTTTTTAACATGAAGAGATGTTAACAGCATGTTTTTTGCTATACAGAAATGTTTCTTATTCATTTAAAAACCATATTTTTTTTTCCTGCTAAAACATAACAGGAGTGCCCCCCTCTTCCTTTCTACCTTTCTACGTACTAAAATAGGGTCTCTCTATGTATCCCAGCTCACCTCAAACTTGAAGCTCATTGTCACAGTTTCTTAAGTACTGACATTTACAGGCATATGCCACCATGCTTGGTACGAACTTTCTAGTATCACTGGACAGGAACAAATAATAATGTTTCCTTGCTAAATGTATAGCTTGTATGGTTTGTATACCCTGTAGGATCCTGTACCTACTACCACTGTCATAACATTAAGCAGTTCCTATGCAATTACAGATGACCTTGCTCATCTGTTATCAGCTATCCCAGAAATGATAGCCTGTCTTTACTCAGGCAAACAATTTCTGGAAAGACAGATTGTAGGTGAGACAGTTGTAGACTACAACAATTTCCTCATTCCCAAGCCCCTCACACCACCTTGATGAAGGGTCACAGTCATTGTTTCCCTCAGTTTGTAGCCTGAGAGAGGTTGTCCCAAGCTGTGTGCATTAACAAACAGTCCTGTATGCTGAAGGTCAGACTTCTGTCTCTGCTGCTTCAGAAACCAAAAGGTTCTTCATTTTGTGGGGATAGGGATATAGAGGTCAACTTGTGAAGGAAAAAGTGGGATGGAGAGCGAGGCACCACAGGCTCTGACTCCACAGAGTCCTGATCGATATTATATGACATTAGATCTAAGATGGCTCCCGAACACTGGGTGAGACAGTGTAATTCTGGGGACTCTGGAGCCCCAACAAGAGCCCTGCTTGCTGTGTTGTTTCAGTTCATGAGCAAAGAGATGAGAAAAAGAAGTGTGGAGATATCCTGATGATGAAGATTGGACCTGCCCCAAGAAACTCAATGCCTCTAATTAACAGGAAGTAGTCTATTTTGTTGGCTGAAATAGATTTATTCACCTTTTCCCCTCTAACCTTTGTCTTCTACCTACGGTTGGGGGTTTGGAAAGGATTAGGGTTCAACAAGGGTTGGAAGGGTGGAAGAGGTTAAGAACCTAATAAAAGTGTAAAAAAAAAAAAACCGATGCTAGCTAGACTTGTCTAATGTAATGGTTTATAAATCATTTCATTTATAAGTACACATATATACTCTATCCTCTCTGACTCTATCAAATGAAAACAGCTTTAATAAAATGCATACATGCAAGCCCTGCACCCAATATTAATGAAAACCTTGTAAGTTATACAATTCTATAAAAAGCTGTTCTAGGAACAAAATTACTGAAACCTGTTAAATTGTTTTAATGTACTTTAAATAAATTATTTTCAATATTTTAAACCATATGCAATTTCCTGTACCAGAGACAGTAAGTAGCTGAGAAGTCACTGTTAGATGGCAACTCTCGTCTTTCTTGGAAGGTAAGTTCCAGGTGTGAATTTGCTTCAGTCTGCTTACTTCAATCTGTAAGGTGCCTGCCAAGCCTGTATCACATGCCTCCCAACTTCCTCCCCATTTGGGTACTCTCAGCTGGTATTATTGATGCTCACACTAGACACCTTCAGATCTGTTTCGCTATGGAGTACCCTATATCTTTTTGTTCTTCCCATGAGCAATTGGCCAAGTCTTCTCCCCTAGTAGTTCTATCACTGACCTTCCTTCCTGCCAATTTTATTTTTTTTAACTTTCATTGCATTATGATGAGAAAAGTTACATGACTTGAATTTATCTGAATTTATAGAATTAAATCACATTCTTGTTTCCCTTTTGTACCCCAACTCCTCCCAGAGACCCCCTCTTCAATACATACAATATCTTTTTTGTCATATTCCTTAAAATTTATAAAATATTATTAACAATAAAAGTAAGTTATTATAAAAGTTGTTTGATATAAAACAACAATCAATTTAACAGTGTTACGTAGATGCTTGTCTACAGCAATACTGAAAATACATACGTTTTTCTCAATATAAATTTTAAATAACTCCAAACATATTAATTGTATATTTCAAAATAATGCATCACTACTAGTATTTTCTTAAATGAATATAAATATATAAAGCCTTTTGGTTTGTTTGTTTGTTTGTTTTGTTTTTAGTAGAGTTTAAAATCTTGGCTCTTACTGTGGTACAAGCCCAAAAGAAGAACAATTTTTAGACATTGGATTTCATTGTAGTAAGGCTGTATTTCAATGACCCTCAAATCACCGAAGGATTTTACCTCCATCATAGCTAAGCTGAGAGTTGACAGTTCTGCTGTGCCAAGGAATGAATTGTAGGCACGATTTTTGGATACAGACTTTCTTCTATGGTTAAAGCTATTTGACTTGAGTGTGTGAATTTATTCTCAGCCCACAGAGAACAGGTTACATTCATTTAAGAAATGGTGTGTGTATTAAGATGGTCTATCCATAAAGTCATTCACCAACTGTTTCAATGAACAATGGTTCTGCTTGGAGGGTGGCACAGACATTAGGTGTGGGTAAGAATCTGGTTCATTGGCTGTGATAATTTGAAAAAGCATTCATCTTAGAGAAAGAGTAACTTATAAAGTCCTCTTCTTCAAACTTGATACAAGAGCTACAAATGTCAAGCAAAGCATTCAGTGTCACTCTTTGCTGTTCTCTTTCCAACCATCCACCTCCCAAGTTAATTGTCTATGTCTCTCTTAGGCATGTAAATACTTTTGAAATATATAAGCTGTTCTGAAAACCATAGTATAGGGTAAAAACATGAAATAAACAATACTACTAATAGAGAGGCTGAGATAGGAGAAACGATATTTCAAGACCCTTATGTTGTACACAGCAAGACACTGTCACAAACAAGCTGAAAGTATATATAGATTGTACAATATTGGACCTACTTCTCCAATTACCAAATTAGAGAGACCATTGGATGACAATCAACAAATTTCTAATTCCTCATATTTTTGGATTTCAATTGCTTAGGATATGTTGGTAATATTATTTTTCATATTAAGATATTAAGAAAAGGTAATTGTCACTTCCTGTTGTTTTTGTTGTAAGAGGTGGAATTAGATTTGTGTGGATTTGTTGAAAGATTACTTTCTTGTTTCTTCTAGGGTGTAGTTTTGCTCCTTATATTGATGTTTTCCATCCATTATCCTTTGTAGGGCTGGATTTGTGGAAAGATATTGTGTAAATTTTGTTTTGTCATGGAATATCTTGTTTTCTCCATCTATGGTAATTGAGAGTTTTGCTGGGTATAGTAGCCTGAGCTGGCATTTGTGTTCTTGTAGGTTCTGTATGACATCTGCCCAGGATCTTCTAGCTTTCATAGTCTCTGGTGAGAAGTCTGCCGTAATTCTGATGGGCCTTCCTTTATATGTTACTTGCCTTTTTTCCCTTACTGCTTTTAAAATTCTTTCTTTGTTTAGTGCACTTGGTGTTTTTATTATTATGTGACAGGAGGAATTTCTTTTCTGGTCTAGTCTATTTGGAGGTCTGTAGGCTTCTTGTATGTTCATGGGCATCTCTTTCTTTAGGTTAGGGAAGTTTTCTTCTATAATTTTGTTGAAGATTATTTACTGGCCCTTTAAGTTGGGAGTCTTCACTCTCTTCTATACCTATTATCCTTAGGTTTGGTCTTCTCATTGCATCCTGAATTTCCTGGATGTTTTGGGTTAGGAGCTTTTTGCTTTTTGCATTTTCTTTGACTGTTGTGTCAATGTTTTCTATGGTGTCTTCTGCCCCTGAGATTCTCTCTTCTATCTCTTGTATTCTGTTGGTGATGCTTGCATCTATGATTCCTGATTTCTTTCCTAGGTTTTGTATCTTTAGGGTTTTCTCTCTTTCTGATTTCTTTATTGTTTCTATTTCCATTTTTAGATTCTGGATGGTTTTTCTCATTTCCTTCACCTGTTTGATTGTGTTTTCCTGTAGTTCTTTAAGGGATTTTTGTGTTTCCTCTTTAAGAGCTTCTAGCTCTTTACCTGTGTTCTCCTGTATTTCTTTGAGGGTGCTATTTATGTCTTTCTTAAAGTCCTATATCATCATCATGATAAGTGATTTTAGATCTGAATCTTGCTTTTCCGGTTTGAATGTGCTTCCAGGACTTGCTATGGTGGGAGAATTGGGTTCTGATGGTGCCAAGTAACCTTAGTTTCTGTTGTTTATTTTCTTACGCTTACCCCCTGCCATCTGGATATCTCTAGTGCTACTTGCCCTTGCTAAATCTAACTGGAGTCAGTCCTTCCTGTGATTCTGGTTTTGTCACAACTCCTCAGAGTCAAGCTGTCTCTGTGATCCTGTGATGCTGGGATCCTGTGACCCTGGGCTTGTTAGAGCACCTGGGAATGCAGCAGCTTCCTCTGGGTGTTGTGGGACTGGCTGTGGAGCCTGTGCCCAAGGTCTGCTCAGGATACCAGCCCAGAGAGACCAAAAGGTACTCGAGCCACTCTGCTGGCAGAGTTTCTGTGTGCCTGGTCCTGCTGGTCCCAGTTACTCCAGGTGTTGGGACAGATGTTGAGTCCTCCTCACCTCTGATCTTGAGAGTGTCAGAGCGTCTGGGAGTGGAGCTTCCTCTCCGTGTTGTGGGACTGGCTGCAGAGCTTGCGCCCAAGGTCCGCTCAGGACACCTTTCTGCCACTTTCTAGAGGTCATGGGCATTATTTACATCTGTCAATTACTTTTGTAAAAATTATAGAAAATATTGAAACATCTTGAAATTTCTCCCTTAAGTTATTCCAGAGAAGTTCCTTCTGAAGTCTCTTCATCTCTAAGAATATTTATGTCTGTTTCGAATAAATGAGAACTTCCCATACAGTCTTGGTGGGCACTGACCCCATTTGTGTCACTTTGCTGGTCATGGCCTTTAGAGCTTCACAGGGCATCTTGTCAATAAGTCTGTCTCCTCTGCAAATAAATACTCGAGCTCCTCATCATTATTGTTCTTTCACTTTCATGACTCTGACATAATTTTTCTCAGGCATATGATGATCTCACTATTACTTTTCTTGTGCCTGAGTTACAGGGATCCACTGAGTGTGCAAGTACACATGCAATGAGCATTATCTACCATATCACTGGAAGGTAAGTGTCATACTATATTTAGAATAGATACCATATTTGGTCATCAAATGAGTATAATGTTTTTTGGTTTGTTTGTTTGTTTTTTGTTTTTTTGAGACAGGGTTTCTCTGTGTAGCCTTGGCTGTCCTGGAACTAACTCTGTAGACCAGGCTGGCTTCGAACTCAGAAATCCTCCTGCCCCTGCCTACCAAGTGCTGGGATTAAAGGCGTGCACCACCACTGCCTGGCTGCCTGGCTCCCTGGCAGGTTTTCAAATGGTAAATCTGTACACCACCTCCTTCATATTGCTAGAAAACAAACTCAGGGCTGTGAATATGCTAGGAAAGCCGTATTTTTGCCCCATTTTTTCTTTTTCATTTTGGCATTCCTGGGAAGTCAACATAGGGCCTCACCTGTGCCAGGCAAAGACGTTACCACTGAATAACATCTACAATCCTCTCACTCTTTTGAAATAAAAATGCAAAGGAGAAAAGGTGGGTATATACAGACATACCATTAATTTTCAACGTATTCTTTTTCTTCAATGTGCAGACAACAGACCCTTGCAGATTGTGCTACAATCTGTAGTTATCATTATTTTGATGTTCAAACTGCCCAAAGTATGGCTAATGTGAGCCACTGTTAACCTAGTTCTTGTATCCTTTAAGTCCCTTTCTCCTGCTTCTTTTCACATATGTCTCTTTCTTTGTGTGTTCTCACATACATGTGAGTATACATGTATGTGTGTGTAGGTCCAGGGTTGATATTGGAAGTCTTTGGTCATTCTCCATTTTATTCATTTGGGGCAGGATCATTTAGTTGAACCCACAGCTCATTGTTATGGCTACCTTTGCTAGCTAGCTTATTCTGGGATACCCCATCTCTGCCTTCTGAGTGGTACAGGTGGGCTACCATGCCAACTCAGGTGAGGACCTGAACTCTACTCATCAAGCTTGCATGATAGTCAGGCACTTACTCAGGAAGCCATCTTCTCAGCCCTTCTGAGAAAGGGCCACATACTGTAGCACATGTTGATCCCAAATTTGCAATAGTCCTCCTGCCTCAACCTACTGGGATAGTGAGCATACGCTATCATGCCTGGGTTTTTTGGACAAAGTTTCAGTAGACAAAACTTCTCTAGTGATGCTGGTGTTAAGGTTGTTATACTCCTGACTCACTCTTGGATGCTTAAATTATAGGCATAAACCACCATGCCTAGCTCCTTTTCTTACCGCCTTTATTTTAAATATGCTTTCAGTTGAAATACGGTTACATCACTTTTCCCTCCTCTCTTCTCCAAACCTCTCACTGCATATAGAAATATGTATAAATATAACTTTCTGAACCCATTTTTTTTTTTTGTTGTTGTTGTTGTGTGTATACAGTCTCACGGTTGTTGACTCTGGCTTACTCCTAGGAAAGGGTAATTCTCCTTCTCCTAGCAGTTCTCTTTGCCTGTACATCATTGACTAGGAGTAAGACTATAAAATTTCTTCCTTTGTATGTTAAATGTCTATTGATATTGAAATTGTTCCAGTTTTGTTTATCCAGCCATTTCTAGGAGGCACTGCTGCACATCAGACTCTCTAGGATTCTGACGCTTATAATCTCCCTGCCTCTCTTCCTTAATGTTCCCTGAGCCATAGATGCAGGGATTGTAATGAAGATGTACAAGTTGAGGTTGAGTTCTCCATGGTTTGTTGATCTCTACATTGTATCTAGTTGTGGTGTTCTGCAATGGTCTGTGTTGTAAGTGGGGGGGTGGACTTCTTTGATAAGAGGTGGTAACTACACTTATCCAGAAAAGGTAGGTTAATCAACACCTTTTCTTTTGTTATTGCCAATATTCCATACTCAAGGCTCATTTTATATTTTCTCTTATCCAAATGTAGAACCAGACATGTTGCAAAGGAGCCCTGGTTGTATAAGTTGCTAGCTGTAGTTTACCTCTGCTCTAGAACCCTTTAAGTAGATAGAGCTGGGCAAAGTGTTCACATATAGTCTCATACATATCAATACACAATTACTTCTGTATATTCCCATTCCACTCATCTATCTGTTTTGAAAACCATGAGATGCCGACTACTTCTAATTTTAACTAAAAATGCATTCATTTTTATTTTTACCCTCTCTGTATTTGTGACTGAAACTCAACATGCCTAAAATGAAGTGTTACCTTCTCAGAGATCTCCAGTTCGGTTTTCTCCTGGATTCCTCATCCCATTAATAGCCCAGTGTTAGCCAGACCTTAGAGTTCATCCATACCCTTCCTTTCCTGTATCACTAATCACTGATAGATCATTGCATCTTCTAATTGTTACAACATGTGCCAACTTTTTACTTATTAGCTTGCTCTCTAAAGGAAGCAGAGCTTTTTCCGCCTCTGTTAGTATTCATAACTAGTTTCTCCCATGTTCCAAAATTTCTAATAGCCATGGAAGACAGAGAATAAAATCCAAAGGTCTTACAATACTGTTTCAGTCTTCATGACTGAATCTCAATGCTACCCATTTGTCTTAGTCAGAGTTTTTATTTTTGTACAAACATTATGACCAAGAAGCAAGTTGGGGAGGAAAGGGTTTATTCAGCTTACTTTTACATGGCTGTTGATCACCAGAGGAAGTCAGGACTGGAACTCAAGCAGGTTAGGAAGCAGGAGCTGATGCAGAGGCCATGGAGAGATGTTCCTTACTGGCTTGCTTCTCCTGGCTTGCTCAGCTTGCTCTCTTATAGAACCCAAGACTTCCAGCCCAGAGATGGCACCACTCACAAGGGACCCTACCCCCTTGATCACTAATTGAGAAAATGCCCCACAGCTGGGTCTCATGGAGGCACTTCCCCAACTGAAGCTCCCTTCTCTGTGATAACTGCAGCTTGTGTCAAGTTGACACACTAAACTAGCTAGTACAATTGACCCCTTGTTAACTTGACACACAAACACATCACTATTAAGCCTCAAACCTTATGTTTTTATTCATCCCCAAGATCTAAAGTCTCACAGTCTTTATATATTAAAAGTTTAATCAATTTAAAATGTCTAATATCTTTTAAAATTCAAAGTCTCTTAACTGTGGGCTCTACTAAAATACATTCTTCCTTTAAGAGGGAAAAATATCAGGGCACAGTCACAATGAAAAGCAAAACTAATGTCTGGGATCCAACTTATGATCTTCTGGGCTCCTCTAAGGGCTTTGGTCACTTCTCCAGCTCTGCCCTTTGTAGCACACATCTTGTCTTCTGGGCTCCAGATGTCTGTACTCCACTGCTGCTGCTGTCCTTGTTGATCATTTTATGGTATTGGCATTCTGAAAACGCTGCTGGAACTAGGCTTTACCAATAGCCTCTCTTAGACTGTCTTTACGGTGCCAAGCCTCAACTCCTTTGCATGACACCTTTAGTCTTGGGCCATCAATTGCAAACTGAGGCTGCACCTTTACCAATGGCCTTCCATGGCCTCTCACTGTGCAGAGCCTCAGCTGCTCTTCATGACCCCTTTATGCTGTCAAAACCAGTACCACCTGGGTGACTTTTACACATTATCAAGTCCTGCTGCAGCACAAGATACAACTTTGGCTGTCTCTGGAACACAGCCTCTTTGTGCTCTCAAAAAACACTTCCTAGAAGATGTCACTTCAATGATGCTGGTCTCTTCTTAATCACCACTAATTTCTTAGCTCCAGTTAACGAGCATCAATAGTCCCAGTAATGTAAAGTTTTTACTTTAGTAGTTCTGGTATCTTGTTAATCACAGCTGATTCTTCAGCACCAGCTAACTAGAACCACAGAATCTTCACAATCAAAACAACATGGCCCTGATAAGAGTCTTTAATCTTTCCTCTGAAATTTCACAAGCCAGGCCTCCATCTCTGCACTGTTCTCAACATGGTCTTCCAAGCTCTTATAGAACATCCCACAGAGTTCTTAACAGTCAGTGGCTGCTCTTCTAGCTTAAAGTTTTAAAGTCCTTTCACAGTCCTCTCCAAAACATGGTCAGGTTGTCACAGGAATACCCCACTCCTGGTACCAATTTGTCTTAGTCAGGGTTTTTATTTTTGTACAAACATTATGACCAAGAAGCAAGTTGGGGAGGAAAGGGTTTATTCAGCTTGCCTCCACATGGCTGTTGATTACCAGAGGAAGTCAGGACGCAGGAGCTGATGCAGAGGCCATGGAGAGATGTTCCTTACTGGCTTGCTTCTCCTGGCTTGCTCAGCCTGCTCTCTTATAGAACCCAAGACTTCCAGCCCAGGGATGGCACCACCCACAAGGGGCCCTACTCCCTTGATCACTAATTGAGAAAATGCCCCACAGCTGGGTCTCATGGAGGCACTTCCCCAACTGAAGCTCCCTTCTCTGTGATAACTTCAGCCTGTGTCAAGTTGACACACTAAACTAGCTAGTACACCATTCTATATACTATACAAGCATCCTTAAGCCTTTCTTTCCTATTAATACCTAAGAACTGCAAATTTATGCCTAAAATGGCTTCTGAATCTCTCCTATTGCTTCCCCATTAGTACTCTAAGCTAGGTACCTGCCTGCCTCGTTGGATTCCTGAACAGCCTGGCTTGATTCAGTAGCCAGAGCAATCTCTTCAAAGGGCAAATCAGATACCATCCATTGAATTCTGAAAATCTTGAATGTGTCTCATAATCTGTACAACAAAATCGTAAATTCCTGTTCTGACTTTCCCTATGCCCCTCTGTCTTGGCTTCCTAGAACTACCACACTCCTGGCACATAAAACAGCTCCTTTAACATAACATGGACTTTATATCTGTAGCTCTCAGCCTCTATGCCTAGGATGTGTGCTTTCTGGAATTTCTCAAGGCTGCTCCACTTTGCAATTAGGCCCCAGCTAAAGGGCTTCTTAAGGTTTCTTGACTGCTATTTCCAGGTGACTGTGACCCCCTCCATATATTATCCCACATGGCAGTGTTTTTTTTTTCCACATGGTAATAGTTAATGTTCTATAGGAGTTCAACTTTTACCATAGCTAGACCATTTTCTAAGAGCTTTATGTTGTCTCATTAGCATACATCAGCTCCATTGCACAGATGGCAGAAGTGAAGCCCCAAATAGTTATTACTTCCAAATTCACATAAACACATGCTATCTCATTGCATATCTCTGCTCCACTTAAAAGAAAACTTTCAAGTATGCCTTACCTCTTGTCCTTTGCTCTATATACTTAACCCTACAACATAAAATACCTTATAAGTACTTAGAAAAAAATGTAACATGCTCATCCCCACCATCCTGGTTTTATCTTCCATTTGGGGCTATGCTATTTAGTTGTCTGATCCAAATCTTCTTGCTAGGTGTGTGCTTTAAAGCTATGATCCTCATGGTTTTTCATCATTGGTTATTCTCACAGGACTGGTTAATGGCTGTGTACCCAAGCATAACTGTGAGGTACAATCATTGCTGTTGACCACTAAGCAGCTCTCTGTCCCAGTTGTTAGCCAGGACAGAGTAAAGTTGGTGTCCTCAGGTTCCACAAATGGGAACACCACACTCTAAACCTTTGTGACACAGTGCTAGAATTTAAACACTAATTAAAAGCATCTACATGGCACTAACTCTGATGAATGACCTCAACAGAAGTTTATAAGGTTTAATTGAGCATATCACTGGGGGCGGGGGGGGGCGGAGGCAAACCATTATTGAGTGAGAAGCATATGTTGCTATACAAGGTCATAAGGTACACAGATCGATTTTAACTTCCCTTGTATAGGAAGGAATATCTTTCTAATGGAAGAATATCATAAATATTAGAGCTCATACAATTCCATGTTTTCTAATAAAAATACTTTTTTGTTGACTAATATACACAGAAAATATTTTATGAATGAAAGAATTTCAGCTTTCTCTAGCATACAAAGTTCAGAGTTACAGACTTATAAAGAAAAATAATATAGCTCCGAGCTGGTGTCCTGAGCGGACCTTGGGCACAAGCTCTGCAGCCAGTCCCACAACACACAGAGGAAGCTCCACTCCCGGGCGCTCTGAAACTCTCAGGATCAGAGGTGAG
>JADRCD010168734.1:39466-52696 GCA_019843815.1 Montemys delectorum | reverse complement strand
TATATATATATATATATATAGTCCCCAGAAGAGGAACATATATAATTTGAATTAAAAAAAAAACATGCATTTCCTTAGGGTTTAGACCCTCCTCCTTGGAACACTTTTGATTCTTTAAGAGATAGCAATAACAGATTTCTGAGCTTTCTTTTGTATCCTGCTTATTGCAGATAGAGCTTTGGCTTTCTTTGCAAATAAAAGATTGATGCAGATGTACTCCCACAGTGATCATAGATAAGGCAATTCCAACTTTAAAACTCCAACTTTCCTAGATCAGATTTATAAAGTCTATAAGGAGAATGAGACAGAGAAGAATAAGGAGAATTTAGATAATCTACTGTTGCTACAACACTGGAAAAATTATCTCTGTCTTGTTATGATTAAAACAGATGTAGAATTAAAAGATCTATCCTATGGGTGGGGCCCCAGGGCCTCACATAAGGAAGACGTCTTATACATAGCTGCCAGGACATGACTCAACTTCAAGTAAGATCAAGCCTGCAATATTCTGTCTCAGCAAATGAAAATAATATGGCTGACTGCTAAGCCAAAGACGCCTCAAAGCTCAGACAGGTTGTTCCAATAATGATCACCCTGCCATCCAACCCAAGTAGGACTCTGAAAAGAGAAAAAAAGAAAAAGCTTGGAAATGGCAGAGTGAAAAGTGAATGCACTTTGTTAGTCACTTTTGGTAGCTTTATTCTTGCTGACTCCTGTACTCAGGATTCAGCAATTTGCAAAAGAAATGGATTTGGGAGTGTAATTCTACCCCCAACCCACTGCTGCTGGGGGTGGGGGGCACAGTTCAAACATCATAAATTGCTTGTGTAAGCTTCTTCATATATTTAGAGGGTAGAAACATCAACCTGTGCGTTTTAAGAGAAAACAGTTCATTTTAGATGATAAATCATTGGGTAAAGTTTGCTAAGAAAAGTTAGTGTTTATAATACAAAGTGTCTCCAAACAGATCATTTTCTATCAGAGACAATAGAATCAGTCAGTTCTCTGTGGAGACTTCTGTGGAAGAAAATGGCAGAGAATGTTGAATCTTTGTGTGGTTTAGGTATCAGAGTGACTGTGGCCTCCTAGAATGGTTTCAGTAGTGTTCCTTCTGTTTCTGTTTTGTGGAATAGTTTGAGGACTATTGCTATTAGCTCTTCTTTGAAGGTCTGGTAGAATTCTGTGCTAAAACTATCTGGCCCTAGGCTTTTATTTTTTTTTCCTTTTGGTTGGGAGACTTATTGACTGCTTCTATTTTCTTAAGGGTTATCTTAATGTTTAGATAGTTCACTTGATCTTGGTATAGTTTTGGTATGTGGTATCTGTGTAGAAATTGATCCACTTCATTTACATTTTCCAGTTTTGTGGAGTACAGGTTTTTGAAGTAAGATCTAATGATCTTTTTTTTTTTTAATTTCTTCAGTTTCTGTTGTTATGTCTCCTTTTTCATTTCTGATCTTGTTAATTTGGATACTGTCTCTGTGTCTTTTCATTAATTTAACTAAGAGTTTGTCTGTCCTGTTGACTTTTCCAAAGAACCAGCTCTTGTTCTTTTGATTCTTTGTATTGTACTCTTTGTTTCTAGTTTATTGATTTAGGCCCTTAGATTGATTATTTCCTGCTGCTATTGGGTGTGTTTGCTTCTTTTTTCTTCTAGAGCTCTCAAGTTCACTGTTAATTTGTTAGTATGAGATCTCTCCAATTTCTTTATGAAAGCTTTTAGAGCTACGAATTTTCCTCTTAGCACTGATTTCTTTGTGTCCCATAAGTTTGAGTATGTTTTGCCTTCATTTTCATTCAATTCTAGAAAATCTTTAATTTTGTTCTTTATTTCCTGACCAATAAGTAGAGAGTTGTTCAGTTTCCATGAGTATATAGGCTTTTGTTTCTGTTGTTGTTAAAGTCCATCCTTAACCCATGGTGATCTGATAGACTGCAGGGGGTTGCTTCATTCTTCCTGTATCTCTTGAAGCTTGCTCTGTGACTGATTATATCATCAGTTTTGGAGAATGTTCCATGAGGTCCTGGGAAGAATGTGTATTCTTTTGTTTTGGGGTGAAAAGTCTGTAGATATTTGTTACGTCCATTTGGCTCATAACAATTGTTAGTTCCATTGTTTTGCTGTTTATTTCCTGTTTCAATAACCTGTCCATTGGTGAGAGCAGGGTGTTGAAGTACCCACTATTATTGTGTATGATTAAATGTGCGATTAGAGGTTTAGTAGAGTTTCTTGCACTTGGGGCATAGATGTTCAGAGTTGATACTTTATATTGGGGAATTTTTCTTTGCCTTAGTAGTAAATCTCCTTCCACATTTCTTTTGATAACTTTTGTTTGATTGTCTATTTTAGTAGATATTAGAATGGCTGTTCTAGCTTGTTTCTTGGGTCCAATACCTTGGAAAACATTTTCCAGCTCTTTTCTCTGATGTAGTGTTATCTTTGTTGCTGAATTATATTCTTGTTTGGAGCAAAATAATGGATTCTGTTTGCATATCCAGTCTATTAACCTGTGTCTTTTTTGGTGAATTGAGCTTGTTGACATTGGGAGGTATTGATGACCAATTACTTTTAGTTCCTGTTATTTTGATATTGAAGATGTTACTATGTCTGTGTTTTTCTTCTTTTGTTTTGCTGTGAAGTGGCTAATTTCTTGTGTTTTCATGTGTGTAATTACCCTCTTTAGAGTTTTTCTACTGATAGGGCTGGACTAGTAGAAATTGTTTAAATTTGGTTTTGTCATTGAATATCTTGGTTTCTCCATCTATGTTAATTGAAGTTTTGTGGGGTATGTAGTCTGGACTGACATCTGTGGTCTCTTTGGGTCCATAAGACCTTTGTCCAGGATCTTCTGGCTTTACAGTCTTTTCTGAGCTGTCAGGTATAATTCTGATAGGTCTGACTTTATATTTTACTGCACCATATTCATTGCAGTTTTTAATATTCTCTCTTTGCTCTGAATATTTATTGTTTTGATTATCATGAGGCAGGTAGATTTTCTTTTCTGGCCCAATATATTTGGTGTTCTGTAGACCTCTTGTACATTTATAGCCATCTTTCTCTTTAGATTAGGAAAGTTTTCTTCTATGATTTTGTTAAAGATGTTTTCTGGCCCATTGAACTGGGAAACTTCACTTTCTATTCCTATTATTCTTAGTTTTGGTCCCTTCATAGTGTCCCAAATTTTCTGGATGCTTTAAGATAGGACCTTTTTACACTTGCATTTTCTTTGATCAATGTATCTATTCTTTCTATGGTATCATCTATGCCTAACATTCTCTCTCCATCTTTTGTATTCTATTAGTGATGCTTGTATCTGTAGTTCCTGTTATCTGTCCCAGGTTTTCCATGTCTACGTTTGCCTCCATATATGTTTCCTTCATTGCTTCTATTTCCATTTTTCAGATCTTAGACTCTTTTATTCATTTTCTTTGCCTGTTTGCTTGTATTTTTCTGTAATTCTTTAAGGGCCTTATTTGCTTCCTGTTTAAGGGCCTCTACTTATTTGCCTGTTTTTTTCACTGTATTTCTTTAAGGGAATTATTTATATCCTCCTTAAAGGCATCTATCATCTCCACAAGATAGGACTTTAGGTCAGAATCTTGATCATCAGGCTTATTAAGATATCAAGGGCTTGCTGTGGTAGAAGTAGGTTATGATGATGCTAAGTTACATTGGCTTCTGTCCATTATCCTCTTTTGCCTGCTTTTCACCATCTGGCTATCTCTGGTGTTTAATTGGCCTGGGTTTCTCAGATTGGAGCTGTCCTCCTTAGAAGTAGTTAGAACTGTGTGTTTCAGATTTGAGCAGGCCTCCAGTCAGACAGGAAGAGCTGTGTGTGTCAGGTTAGAGCTGGCCTCTTTGGAGTCAAGCATAGCTGTGGTGTGGGGCATGATGTACTCCTCTGCAACCAACAAGTTACATTATTTATATTATTAATAATTTTAAGTAGCAGATTTTTCCTTTGAAGATCATGTATATTAAATCAATTATTTGGGTTCACACGATAGCTCAGTAAGTGCATTTAATGCGAAATCTGGTGGTCTAATATTGATCTCTAAGTCCCACATGGTGAAAAGAGATAAATGACACTGAAGGTTGCTCATTGATCTCCACATGTACTGTGGCAATGTGCTCACATGCACATATAATAAATGAATATACCAATTTTTTTAACTTTTATTGCATTATGATGAGAAAAGTTATAGGATTTCAATTTATCCAAATTTGTTAACATTTAAAAACATATTTTAAGTAAATAGAATTAAATCACATTGTTGTTTCCCTTTTGTACCCCAACTCCTCCCAGAGACACCCCTTTAATACCTACAATATCTGTTTTGTCATATTCCTTAAAATTTATAAAATATTATAACAATAAAAATAAGTATTATAAAAGTTGTTTGATATAAAACAACAATCAATTTAACAGTCTTATGTAGATGCTCATCTATAACAATAGTGAAAATATATTTTTCTCAATATAAATTTTAAGTAACTCCAAACATATTAACTGTATATTTCAAAATAATACATCACTACTAGTATTTTCTTAACTGAAGATAAATATATAAAGTCTTTTTTTGTTTATTTGTTTTGTATTGAGTAGAGTTTAAAATTTTGGCTCTTACTATGGTACAAGTCCAAAATAAGAACAATTTTTAGACATTGAATTTCATTGTAACAAGGCTGTACTTCAATGACCCTCACATCACCAAAGGATTTTACCTCCATCATAGCTTAGCTGAGAGTTGAGAGTTCTACTGCACCAAGAAATGAATTGTAGGCACGATTTTTGGATACAAACTTCTTGCTATGGCCAAAGCTATTTGACTTGAGTGACTTTATTTTCAACCCACAGAGAACAGATTACATTCATTTAAGAAATGGTGTATGTATTAAGATGGTCTATCCATAAAGTCATTCACCAACTGTTTCAATGAACAATGGTTCTGCTTCGAGGGTGGCACAGACATTAGGTGAGGGTAAAAATCTGGTTCATTGGCTGTGATAATTTGGAAAAGGATTCATCTCAGAGAAAGAGTAACTTATAAAGTTGTCTTCTCCAAACTTGATACAAGAGTTACAAACATCAAGCAAATCACTCAGTCTCACTCTTTGTTGTTCTCTTACAAGCCACCTCCCTAGTTAATTGTCTGTTTCTTTTGGGTATATAAATACTTTTCATATATATAAGCTGTTTTGAAAACCATAGTGTAGTGTAAAAACATGAAATAAGCAATACTACTAATAAAGAGGCTGAGATAGGAGAAGCAAGATTTCAAGATTCTTATGTTGTACATAGCCAGACACTGTCATGAACAAACAAGCTGAAAGTATATATATATATACTAATATTGGACCTATTTCTCCAGTTATCAAATTAGAGAGACCACTGGGTGACAATCAACAAATTACTAATTCCTCATATTTTTGGATTTCAATCGATTAGGATATGTTGGTGATATTAATTTTCATATTAAGATATTAAGAAAAAGTAATTGTCACTTCCAGTTGTTTTTGTTGTAAGAGGTGGAATTAGGTTTGTGTGGGTTTGTTGAAAGATTACTTTCTTGCCTCTTCCAGGGTGTAGTTTTGCTCCTTATGATGATGTTTTCCATCTATTATCCTTTGTACAGATGAATTAGTGGAAAGAAATTGTGTAAATTTTTGTTTTGTCATGGAATACCTTGTTTTCTCCATCTATGGTAAAGTGTTTTGCTGGGTATAGTAGCCTGGGCTGGCATTTGTGTTCTTGTAGGGTCTGTATGATATCTGCCCAGGATATTCTAACTTTCATAATCTCTAGTGAGAAGTCTGGTGTAATTCTGATAGGCCTGCCTTTATATGTTACTTGACCTTTTTCCCTTACTGCTTTTAAAAATCTTTCTTTGTTTAAGTGCATTTGGTGTTTTTATTATTATGTGATGGGAGGAATTTCTTTTCTGGTCCAATATATTTGGAGTTCTGTAGACTTCTTGTATGTTCATGGGCATCTCTTTCTTTAGGTTAGGGAATATTTCTTCTATAATTTTGTTGAAGATATTTACTGGCTCATTACATTGGGAATCTTCACTCTCTTCTATACCTATTATCCTTAGGTTTGGTCTTCTCATTGTGTCCTGGATTTCTTGGATGTTTTGGATTAGGAGCTTTTTGCTTTTTGCATTTTCTTTGACTGTTGTGTCAATGTTTTCTATGGTGTTTTCTGCCCCTGAGATTCTCACTTCTGTCTCTTGTATTCTGTTGGTGATGTTTGCATCTATGACTCCTGATTTCTTTCCTAAATTTTGTATCTCCAGAATTGTCCCTCTTTCTGATTTCTTTATTGTTTCTGTTTCCATTCTTAGATTCTGGATGTTTTTGCTCATTTCCTTTACCTGTTTGTGTTTTCCTGTACTTCTTTAAGGGATTTTTGTGTTTCCTCTTGAAAGACTTCTAGATGTTTACCTGTGTTCGCCTGTATTTCTTTGAGGGTGCTATTTATGTCTTTCTTAAAGTCCTGTATCATCACCATGAAAAGTGATTTTATATGTGAATCTTGCTTTTCCTGTGTAATGGCGTGTCCAGGACTTGCTATGGTGGGAGAATTGGGTTCTGATGATGCCAAGTAACCTTGGTTTGTGTTGCTCATTTTCTTACGCTTGCTCCCCCCACCACCACCATCTGTTTATCTCTAGTGCTACCTGCCCTTGCTAAATCTGACTGGAGCCTGTCCTTCCTGTGATCCTAGTTGTTTCAGAACTCCTCAGAGTTAAGCTGTCTCTGTGATCCTGTGATTCTGAGATCTTCTGATCCTGGGCTTGTTAGAACACCTGGGAGTGGAGCATCCTCTGGGTATTGTGGGACTAGCTGCGGAGCTTGTGCCCAAGGTCTGCTCAGGACACCAGCCCAGAGAGAGCGGCAATATACAAATTTTTTTAAAAGTAATTATTATGTAACATATCAAGAGATTCTTCTGTCTTAGTAGTAAAGAGGAAATCTATGTCAAGGTGTGTCAATAGTTAGTTATGGCTGTGCACAGCGTACACACAGACCCCAGTCAGTCTGGTTTTGTCATTCTTTTGTTGTTTATTCCCTTCCTTCTTCTTTGACAATGCAGTCACAGCCTCAAAACATCTGCTTCTGTATAAGCTGTCATTAACATTGACACTTAAATTACTTCATTATTTCTTTAGCATTTCAATTATAGTTACAAACACATTCTCCCCTCATCCAAAATAATCAGCTGAAATTAAATTATTATATTTCTTTTATCTCTGAACTCTTTCCAGAAGGGCACTTATCATTAAAAATGATAATGTTCCATGACAATTAGGAAATCTCTGAGACTTTAGAGTAGCAATGAGTCAAAGTAACAGGGATGAGTTACCCCAAATCTTTCCCCATGAAGCATCAGTGTTGTTAATAGCTTCTATAAGCATTATGTTTTCTATACTGGCCTTAGTTATATTACAAAACTCTCACCCTGTCAATTTGCAAAGCACAACTTATTAAAATAAGATTCATTCACTGGTTGATCCAGATGTACAGACTTTTACTACTAAAAAATGTGTTCTGATGTGTTTGTGTGTTTGTTTGTGTGTTTGTATATGCATGCATATATATGTATGTGTGTGTGTATGTGCATGTGTGTAAGTCAAAAGTGTACTTCCTAGGATTTTAAAAACATGCTGTTAAAAATGCCCTTATTGAGCAGCTCTGATCGGTAAGTGGGTAAAGGCATTTGGTGCCAAGTCTAATGCACTGAGTATAATATCCATTCTTATGAGTTATCCTCTGACATCCAAGTGCTTGCTGCAACCCATGTATGACCACAAACATATATGCATAATTATAATAATGGTAAATAATAAAAATAGTAAATTAATAAAAATGATAAATGTAATAATAAGAATGCTAAATATAAAAATGTAAAAGCAAATTTTTATTGGATATTTTCTTTATTTACATTTCAAATGTTATCCTCTTTCTTGGTTTGCCCCTTCTGGAAACCCCTTATCCCATTCTCCCTCCCCCTGCTTCTGTGAGAGTGTTCCAGCACCCACCCACAGATCCCTACCTCCCCACCCTCAACCCTCTACTGGGGCATCTATTGAGCCTTTATAGAACCAAGAACCTCTCCTCCCATTGATGCCTGACAAGCCCATCCTCTGCTACATAGCAGTTGAAGCCATGTGTACTCCTTGGTTGATAGCTTCGTCCCTGGGAACTCTGAGGGTTCTGGTGGGTTGATATTGTTGTTCTTCCTATGGAATTGCAAGCCCCTTAACTCCTTCAGTCCTTTTTCTAACTCCTCTACTGGTGACCCCACACTCACTCAGTCCTGACAGCATCTACCTCTGTGTTTGTAAGGCTCTGGCAGGGCCTCTCAGGAGACAGCTATATTGGGCTCCTTTCAGCACATACTTCTTGGCATCCACAATAGTGTCTAGGTTTGATAACTGTATATGGGATGAATCCCCAAGTGGGACAGTCTCTGGATGGTCTTTCTTTCAGTCTCTGCTCTACACTTTATCTCTATATTTGCTCCTGTGAGTATCTTGTTCCCCTTCTAAGAAGGACCAAAGCAGCCACATGATGGTCTTCCTTCTTCTTGAGCTTCATGTGGTCTGTGAATTGTATCTTGGATATTTGGAGCTTTCAGACAAAAGATGCTCCAACATGTAATAAGGACACATGCTCCACTATGTTCATAGCAACCTTATTTATAACAGCTAGAAGCTGGAAAGAACACAGATTGACAGGGTAATGGATACAGAAAATGTGGTACATTTACACAATGGAGAACTGCTCAGTTATTAAAAACAATGAATTCATGAAATTCTTACATAAATGGATGGAACTTGGAAATATCATCCTGAGTGAGGTGACCCAACACAAAAGAACACACATGGTATGCACTCATAAGTAAAAGAAATCCTTACAAGAAAACTTTCAAATAATTCACAGATACCCTTTTGTAGACAGAAGACGTCACATTAGTTTTGTAGCTCTCAATTAAGAATTGCTTACATAATATATCCAGTCAAGATTTATAAGTCACCTCTTTTTTATTTTGATTCACTAAACTGACTAGTTCTTTCTTTCCCAGAACAGGTGTACACCTCATATGGGTGAGTCACTTCATCTTGAAGCAAGATCATTTTACAATTATCTCAAGTTTAGGTTATGTTAAAAACCTAGTAATTTTATACAAAACTAGAAATCATCTTTACTATCAAAGCTCCAAGCATTTGACCCTGAACTATTCTTAATGATAAACTGTTTGACATAGTTTTCTAGAGACCCCTTCCAAACTGAGTATACCTTGAAATTAGAAATAGGGCTCAGAAATCATGAATGATATTTCTTGTTCTGTTTCTAATTTAATATGAGAATTCCCCCTTCAAAGTTCAGTCCTCACATTTGTAAGTAATGATAAGATGCTAATTCCCTATCACTTTTCTTGTGTTTTTTTCTAATTTAGCTACAGTACTTATCCCATTTTCTCCCTTTCAAAACTTCATATATGCTCCTCCCTTCACCTTTAAATCTATGACCTTTTTCATTAATTGTTATTATATGCACATACCCATGTGTATATACGTATTATTCCTAAATACAACATGGTCAGTTAACATAGAGTTACTTGTATATATTTTCAGAGGTGGTTGTTGGTGTCATCCTCCCTTCTCTTGGAAGGTCCTCATCTTCTGCTTCCAACTCTACTCAATAACCAATAGTTCTTTGTTTGTATCCTTGACTGAATGATCCAATTATTCAAACTTGTCTTAAAGCACAGATAATCTGTTGCCACTTATATCCAGAGTAAGGCTCTCTTTTCAGTTTTTTATTTGACTCACAGCATTTTTTGTTCCCAGCATTTCAATGTGAGTCTTCTTAAATATTTTCACCTCTTTATTTTCCCCACTTTATTGAATTTCATATTTATATCTTGCATTGGCATTACTATTCCATTTAGTGTGTTGCCTTCCTCCTCTTTAGTTTATTGTTAACTTTATTCATGTCCTCTTGATTTGTTTGACATATTTAGAATTATTCATATTAATTCTGGCTCTAGAATCTCATCAAAGTCATCTTGCCTTTTTATTTTACCAATGTAGATTTGTAACTGTTGATCAAAAGTTACAACCTTGGTTGAATTTCAGCAAGCACGCTTTTCTTGTTCAGTGGAAGGATTTCAATATTCAGGAGGTTGGGGTGTTATTCTCTTCTATTGGTTTAATATTTAGAGCATTGTGCTCATTTTCCAGTCACCACCAAGTAGAATACTGCTAGAAATAACAGTCACTGCCCGTGTGTAAACCTACTATGAAAATAGAGTACAACTCAACTACAGAACAGTCAGTTCTTAAGTCCAATTATTTTATGGAGTAAAACAACACTGATATGATAAGTGATAGTATATTCTTTTATGAATATGCGTGGAAAGAAAAGAAAGAGAAACAGTAAGAATAGTCATTAGTATTGGTTTGAGAGAAAATATAGTATATGGATATAAATAAAGGGAAGGAAACTGTATATACAAGAAAGCAGAGGAAAGATAAAAAAAAAGAGTTTTGGTTAAATGCCAATGAAATGAGGCATAGGTGTAAAGAATAAAAGAATATATATAGGTAAAGAATAGAGCAGGATCTATCTTTCTTGCTAAACTGATATTGAGTATTAAGTAATGAATAGCGTAAGATAAAGAAAGAACTGGGTAGAGATATGAAGATTTTCCTGCCCAGTTGCTTTATTGCATCTGGAGTTTCTTGGCATTCCTTCAACAGAAAGTCAAATAAATATGTAATTTTATGACGCATCATGGTTATGATTAATGAAAGAGGACAATACAAAATGCTTTTACAGAACAGACAAACTTTAATTTAGAATATAAAAGAAGTGAAATCACTAAAAATGAGCTACAGCTGTGCTATTGGACTATGATGTGGCTGCCATTTGTAAGAATTATGAACATGGGTTCTCTAGAATGTGAGAAGAATTAAGAAAAAAGTTCAGGCTTTTCAGTGTGTTGACCGTCTGAAGAATATTTTATTTTTCAAATATTTATTGTGTGTGTATGTTTCCTTGTATGACTGTTTACCTGTATGCTTCTCTGAATGTTCGTGTAAATGTCTCTCTGTTTGTGTTTGTATATATCTGCATACCTGCAAATGCACACATGCAGATATCACAGGGAAACTTACAGAAGTTTTTTTTCCTCCTACTGTATGCATTCTGGTTGTTGAACTCAGTTGTCAAGCATCTATTTCTCTCATACCTAAAGAAAAATGTAAACTTCATAATACATATGAAATGACAGCACATGAATAAAGCTGAAGTTTCAGGCACAGCAGAACCCAATTGGCTGTGTGTGCAGCACACCCTTTCCATATATGCTATAGATCTGTTCAGCTTCCTATTCCATGTTTTTTGCACCAAACTGAAATGCTAGAGTGTTTGTCTGACTTAGCCAGACCTCACTTATTTCCATGGGTGCAATTTTTAACCCTTTCTCATTAATCCAACTTTCTAAAAAGAAGACTTTACCAATACTTTCATCACAGCCTTCATCATCTCTAAGAGCTTGTCAGAGCAGACATTGAACACATTCTGATTAAAAATAAAGTATACATGGGTTAATAATTTCCCTTTCCAAAAAATGAGACAGACTTCAATTTTTTTTTAAGTTTGTACAGGGAATTTATCTTTTTCCAAAGTCTGCAACTGAGACTGGGTTTAACACTCCATTAAACAAAGCAAAGAAAGTGTGGCCACTGCCAGACTTTGCAAACTTACCCTTTTGCAAAGACCAAAAGGGAAATCAATCAAAAACAGCAAAATGTGGAAAAATCTGTGCAATATCTCTCCCATGTTGGTCATCATTTTGTATCATAGAGAAAAAGCATGTCCTGAAGTTTCCCTGAGAGTAGATTTTAGAACTAGATCTTAATGTAAGTACATGCTGATCAATTAGTAGTGTTTTATGGGCACAAGTAAAAGTCTCCCTCTTAAGCAAAAGAAAGTTAATGAGAGAGGGGAATATGATCAAATATAGTGGATAAAACTCTCAATCATTTTTAAAGGAATGAAGAGTATTCGTTAAGAAGAAAAAAGACTTCAAGTTAGTATTATTTTTCCCAAATTAAACTTAAAATTTATAATTGAGATTCTTCCCATGGAAAGTTTGGATGGAGCCCAGAGACAAAGCATGGTGACACCAAGGGATATTTGGCAGCTGCAAAAGTAACACTTATTCACTGTCTTCCACCCATGCTTTATGGGTATTATAAATGCCACTTAACAACATATGATTTTATAAATATGTATAAGTATATACATATATATGTATAGATGTACAAATATATGTATATACTTATACATATATACATATATTTAAACATATGTGTATATATTCAAATATGTGTATAAGTATACATATATATATTTATCACATATATTATCACAACATATGATAATATATATAATATATATTTAATTTTACTTGCCCAAGAGGCTTGTTGCTAAAAGTAACAAATCTATTGAAAACCTCAAATACATAGAGATAAATTGAATCTCTATAATTTTCTAACTAAATTAATTGCCAGCCCCTCTTTCTTTTGGAGCTGCTATCAGGAGTTTGTAAGATTCATCCATTTCAGAAATCATTCTGCAACAAAAAGCAAATTCTTACCAAGCAAGTAATGACAGGAGGCAGAGTGACTTGCAGGGAGCCTCCTGAGAGGCTCTTACAGTGTTCAAAAAATACAGAAGTAGAGGCTCATAACCATCCATTGGACTGAGTACAGGGTCCTCAACGGAGGAGCTAGAGAAAGGACCCAATGAGCTGCAGGATTTGCAGCCCCTTAGGATGAACAACAATATAAACTAACTAGTACCCTCAGAGCTCCCAGGGACTAAACCACCAACCAAAGAGTACACATGGTGGGACTCATGGCTCCAGCAGCATATGTATAGCAGAGGATGGCCTAGTTGGACATCAAGGGAGGAGAGGCCCTTGGCCCTGTGAAGGTTCTATGCCCCAGTGTAGGGGAATGCCAGGGCCAGGAAACAGGAGAGGGTGGTTGGTAAGCAGGGGGAGGGGGCAGGGAACAGTGTTTTTTGTTTGTTTGTTTTATTTTATTTATTTATTTTTTTGGAGGGAAAACTGGGAAAGGAGATGTAAATAAAGAAAATATTGAAGAAGAAGAAGAAGAAGAAGAAGAAGAAGAAGAAGAAGAAGAAGA
>JADRCD010168734.1:0-39456 GCA_019843815.1 Montemys delectorum | reverse complement strand
AAGAAGAAGAAGAAGAAGAAGAAGAAGAAGAAGAAGAAGAAGAAGAAAGAAGAAGAAGAAACAGCCCAGAAATCCTTGATTTGTCTCCGATACTTGATTATACTAAATGTTGAAGATTTTCAATAGGGCTTAGATGCATTAAAAATAGTGCTCAAAAGCTTGGGACATTATGGCAATGAGAACATATACTTGATCATTTTTTTTTTTACCCACCCAAGCAAACACTAAATAAACAGCTGAGGTGCGGACTATATGTATCTTTAAAATCAGATTCGTGTGATCAAGAAGAGGTTGGGGTATTTTTTATGTACAGATTGCTTTAATCTTCAAACCTCTGCTATTGTCTACTCTGATAATTTTCATCCATATTTACTTCCTTATCACTGTATTCATGTTTTGTTTGTTCTTGTTATAGCATGAACAGCAGGAAAGTGCCAACACTATTGCAATGTTAAAGGTGAACTGAGTTTTCCAGAACTGACTTCAGCTTGTATGCAGCTCTCAAAATGGGACATTTTAATTCATGCCCCTGAGGTCTACAGGGGAGTGTAGCTATAGCAGAAAGGCGATAGTTACCAAAAAGATGATGAGTTGTGACTTAAAAGGCTAAGCTGAAAAAGACATGGTCTCTGGAAGTCCAGGCATCTC
The DNA here is from genome assembly GCA_019843815.1 of Montemys delectorum. Lineage (NCBI taxonomy): Eukaryota > Metazoa > Chordata > Mammalia > Rodentia > Muridae > Montemys > Montemys delectorum. Next base: position 38,808 of record JADRCD010168734.1, on the reverse strand, counting down.
CCAGAAAGATCTACATAGGGATCCAAGAGCCAGCACAGTTGTACATGAGCTGACCTTCAGTCTTAAATTTATAGACATGTGAATAAGCCAGGCTGAAAACAGCTGACCCAGCTAGTGTCATGCCAAGCATATATTTTCCAAACTTATAGAATGTTCAACTAAATTAATGACTATTGTTTTAAATCATTCTAGTCCTTATGTGTATGAGGCAGTACTCATAACTAATCAGAACCCTTTTAATTCTTTCCTTCCTCACAACCCATGCATATTTTTGCATGCAGTAAATACATAAAATACGGAAGTTTATTACCTCACAACGATTATGGTATATTGTCAAAGTGTGTATATCAATCAATATTTTTGTTTTTAATTTCTTAGATAAAAATGGTTTGTCTAATGCAAACAGTTGATGATATTCTAATTACAAGTGTCATCAAATATATGGTATTATAGTAGTCAATATCTTTTTCAGTAGCTACTGTATTTTAAACATATATTTGCCTTGAAGGATTTATTTTATGTGTATGAGTGTTTTGCCTCCATGTGTGTATATGCACTCTGTACATGTCTGGCATCTGCAGAGACCAGAAGAAGGTATTAGTTTCCCTGGAACTGGAGGTACAGGTGATTGTGAAGCGTCAAATGGGCACTGAGACCTGAAGCTGAGTCCTTTGTAAACAAGAGCTCTGAGCCTCTGATCCATCTTTCTAAAACCCTTTAAACCATTTTTTTTAATGCAACAACAGTTTTCCTTTCCTGTAACAATGCCCTGTTAGATTCTCAATGTTTCTAATTTACAGTTGAGAAAGCTTAAACAATCATCTACAAATGGAGAGAGAGGTTTAGTACTTGGCCAAATTCCATACATCCAAGGAACAGATAAGTTTAAAGCCCCAGTGCTACCTACAAAAACTGCACGGAGAGAATGGAGAAATTCAGATCTCTTGGCAAAAAGACATTGGACAAGATCTCTGAGGTAACTATTGGAGGTTGAGGGCATTAACATTAAGAGGACAATCACATGCAGCTCTCAGATAGCTCTTCAAGATTCCAAGATATGACCACTTGAGCTAAAGTTCCTTTAGGATGCAATTGGATTTTGAGTAGAAGTCATTCTTTCTTAGTATACTTTGGCCTATGAGTTTGCATGGCAGCTTTGCATTTCTGCCAAGGCAGAGTCATTTCTGCCCAACATGGGGCTCCTCCAGGTCATGCTACGCTGGCAGAAGCAGTGGCAAGTCTGCATCCTGTTCACTTCTTCCTTCTTCCCTTTTCCTTTTATAAGCATTACTGCCCAATAAATCTTTTCCACTCCTAATTCCTAGTATTGGTATCAGGGGAAACTCACCATAACAGAAAATGAGACTAGGAAGTCAGGCAGAGCCAAAATCAACAAAGATTTATAAGCCTATTAATGAGTTGTTGTTTTCAGTCCTATAAGCCAATGACCTTCATATTTTAGACTGTGCATTCTTTTTCATAAAAGTAAAATAAGGTATATATCTTCAGTATATGTTTATATGCATTTAATTTATAAAATATGTAGATTTAGGCGGTGGTGGCACATGCCTTTAATCCCAGAACTTGGGAGGCAGAGGCAGGCGGATTTCTGAGTTCGAAGCCAGCCTGGTCTACAGAGTGAGTTCCAGGACAGTCAGGACTACTCAGAGAAACCCTGTCTCAAAAAAAAAATATGTAGATTTATAAAATAGTAAATATTTATATGGACTAAACCAGGAATTCCCAACTTGAGGTTCATGAGCCCTTTGAGAGTCAAAGAACTTTCTTTTCACAGGGGTCCCCTAAGACTATCAGGAAACATGGAAATTTATATTACCATTCATAACAGTAGCAAAACTATAGTTATGAAATAGCAAAGAAAATAAATTTATGGTTGGGGTCACCAGAACATGAAGGACTGTATAAAAGGGTTACAGCATTAGGAAGGTTGAAAACTACTCTTCTAAATAAACACAAAATTCCAAAATTTTAAATTTAATATAATGGATGCTTAATTTTTGATCATTCATTTTTTTCCATTTTCTAAAGCTAGACACCTGTGGTTCATCTCAATTTCTTTTATTTTGCTCACTCCTGAATCATCCATGTTCCACTATCCTGACTTCCACCCTGGTTGCAACACATTTTGACCATAATCACTGCAAAATATATAATGATTTGATGATACATCTTCATCTTCTCTGAGTCATGTCTGCATCTAGCTTGAACTATTACAATAACCTCCTAATTGTTCTTGATGTTCTCAAGGCTTTTTTCTTCTCCTTCTGTACATCTACAGACGTGAGGCACAAATCATGGTATGCCATTTCCCTGCTCAAATGCTTACAGCAATCTTTCTGTAAACTTAAATGTAAAGCTCTTTATAGTTGTCTGCATGATCTGGAGATTCCAGGCAGTTTAGATAGATTTACTAACCTTTTTTCTTTTTTGCTCTGGTATTTTTTAGTATAACCTTCCCTTCAATGAGCTAAACACCATTGACATAAGAAAAGAAGCATTTAGTCAACTGTCTTGATAAGAGTTTGGAAGTATTTGTGGAACTCAAAGCACTTGATATTACCATAGTGTGGATTTTATGGCATAGCATAGTTTAGTTGACATTTCTTGCTTCCTGGGTTTTAAAAATAATTCTCTCTAATTATAAAAATAATAGTATTTCCCCATTTCTGGGTTCACAGGATCCATTAAAAGACACACATCTCCTCCTACATACCTGCTATGTATCCTTTCAATCTTCCCATTTTGTTTTTAACAGATATTGAGTCAAGATCTAGGTGTAATATTTTTATTCCAAAAATCTTATTAGCATATATTCTGCTACTATAATAATATGCTTAGTATTTATTTTATTAAAAGTAGATTTTTCTCTCATACAATACATTCTGACCATAGTTTCTCCTCTCTACTCTCCTCCTAGCTCCCTGCTACTTCCCCTCTCTCTGAGATCCATTGCTCCTCAATTTCCCTTCAGGAAAAAAAAAACAGACCTCCAAGAGACAAGAAAAAAGGGATATGGTAAGACAAAGCAAAATCCCTCAAGTCAGTGCTGGATAAAACAACTCACTAACATGAGAAAAGTCACAAGAGTGGGCAATATATTCAGAGACATGCTTGCTCTCACTGTTAGGAGTCCACAAGACCACCAACCTAAGAGTCTTTACATATAAGCAGAGAACCTGGGGCAGACTCATGCGGACCCTGTTCTTGCCACTTTATTCTTTGTGAGACTATGTGAGTCCTGCTTAGATGATTTTGTGGACTATGATCTTCTGGTATCCTCCATTTCTTCTGACTTCTATAATCTTTACCTCACATGTTGGGCAGGATTCCCGAATCTCCAAGAATAAGAGCACAATGGAGACCTCCAGTATAGACTCTCTTTTGGCATAATGTTTGGCCATGATTCTCTGCATTGGCTTTCTTCTGCTGCTGGAGGAAGCCTCCCTAATGATTGGACAAGATCTATGACTATAGCAGGATCTCATTAGGAATCATTTCACTGATTTTTTTCCCTTCCTTTTTTTGTGGCAGTTGTGCTTGGTTCTACCCTAGATCTCTGAGATGGCCAGTCTCTGACTGATGGACATTCAGTCAGTGTAGGGAAGAGGCTTCCTTTCATGACATGAGCCTCAATTTTACCACACATTGGTCAGGCAATCCCACAAGTTTTTCACTTCCATTTCCTCAGCACATCTTACATGTAAGACAGATTGTAGGTCGAGGGGATTGTGGCTGAGCTAGTGTCTAGATTTTTCTTTCTATAACCTGCAGAGTACCTTCTGGTACTAAAGAGACTAGAACATAGGTGTGAAGGCTGAATGCAGCTATCAGCTTGACCTCTCTATGTAACTTGTTGCTTTAATAATAGACAGAATCGGTAAAACTAGAGGTCCTTTAACCAAAGAATGAGTCACAAAACAACAAAAAATTAGTACCTTTATACAAAGGAGTATTTCTCAGATGTCAAAAACAAAAACAAAAACCAAAAAAACAAAAAACCCAGCATCATAAAATTTGTAGGCAAATGGATGGAACTAGGGAAAAATTAAACATCCTGAGTGAAGTAACCCAGACCCCAAAAGACAAATATGATATATATTTATTTGTAAGTATATGGTAGATGTTAGTTAAATGGTAATTAATCCATAATCCAGAGACCCAAAGATATTATGTAAGGAGAAGGAATATGGGAGGGGGAATGCATGAACCTCCCTGGGAAGAGGAAATAGATTTTATGAATACACTAGGGGTGGATGGGAACAGGAGAGGGAAGGATCTGGTGCCTGGACAGATAGAAGGAGAGAATTTGTGGAAAGATACCTGGAATTAGGGGGCATTGAAGGACAGTATGGAAACAGTGAAGTGGTACAGTGGTACAATAGAGACTTCCTGAAAATATGAGGTTAACTCTAGTGAGGACTCCTAATAACAGGGAATATAGAATGTGAACTGACCATATTCTGTAGTCAGGCAAGGTTTCCAGTGTGGAACTGGTTTGCATTTGGATGAATTGTTGGCCAATAGGATACCATAGACATCCCTAAACAACCCTGGCTGTTGCTAAGACAGAGGGCTGCTCTCTGAAAATCAGAACTGGATTCTTCATAATGAAAAGGGAATTCATTAGCTCAGATTTGGGGAGAAAAATGGCAAAACAGCATGGCACTATAATGCACTTTAGCAGATGGCACCATTGCAGGGGCCACGATTTAGGGATCTCTAAAGAGAGCTCATGTGACAAGACAGAACTCTAGGAGTAAGGATAGCACAATTGAATACTCAGAGAGCTAATGCAGGCTCTAAGAACCGCATAATTCTTTCTAATGGCCACTGATCAATGATATACCATTAATTCCACCTCTTAGAAGTCTCAAATCACTTTGGGATGGATTTTCTAATAGTTATTGAGTTTTTCAATTCATCTTGAATTCCCTTCCACATTACTATCCGTTTAGTGAATTTACTTTCAAGCATCTTTGTTATTTCATTGAGCTGTTTGTTTTCTTTCAGGCTTCATTCATAACTTTATTGTTAGTCCTAATGTTGTGACCCTTGAATACTGTTCCTCATGTTGTGGTGACCTCCAACTATAAAATTATTTTTGTTACTACTTGATAACTGTAACTTTGCTACAGTTATGAATCATAATGTAAATATCTTGATTTTCTGATGATCCATTGACCCTCAAAGGGGTTGTGATCACAGGTTGAGAACTACTGCTCTATAAGTTTGGTACTCTTTTGATTCATGTTTTCTTTAAACTTCAATGATCTTCAATGAAGATCATGATCAATGAAGATTATGAATCTTCTTTCCATTATTTGTTCTGGCATTCATCTAGATAACTCTCATTAAAGAATGATTCTATAAAACTAATGCATTTGGGAGGAGACATACTTGGTGCTTCACATTTCTTGCATTTTTGCAGTGAGTTCTGGTCAAGTGGGCATCTCTCATGGCTGTGTGTATGATATGAGATTCTAGGCTGTCTCTGGTGAATAGAAGTTTGGTTTTAACTTTGTTGTTTTCCACACATGGTTGATTTCAGATCAGCTATTAGGAGCTGGTAGCTCAAGCCTTCAAATATGCCATGTTGATTTTTCCTTAGAGCAATTCCAATTCAGTGGTAAACAAACAAACAAACAAGAAAAATAATCAATGTGAATGACACAAATATCTTGATATTCTGATGCTGGCATTGAGTCTGTAATGTGCAATCAAACTATGCCTAGAAATATGGAGATGACATGGATGGGCTTCGATTTGGAAAAATTACAAGGCAAGGCTGAGGACTAGATTTCTATTTATCTGTAAGAAAAAAAGTAGGTCATGAATTGTATAGGAATTGATAAAACCAAGAAATAATGTACTGAGTAAAGTTTTCTTTTTATTTGTGGTTCCTAGGCCCAAATCCTTAGGTCTAAATATATAACCTAGAGAGACAACAGGAATAAGAAAAGTAGAGAAGGACAATGGTGGGTATGTATTGGTGCTAAATATAGAGAGGGGAGTAGTAAAATATCACAAATATCTTCTGCCTCACTCCCAGTTTCTTGTCATTTTTAAAGTTAGCAATTTGAAGTGGACTTATGAGCAGTGGTAACAAACTGAAGTTCCAGCTGCAATGCCAGTCTTAAAAGTAAACAAACCAGGGGCTGTAGAAATGGCTCAGTGGTTAAGAGTACTGACTGCTCTTCCAGGGGTCATGAGTTCAAATCCCAACAACTGTAACTTTTCTTCAGCCAAAAGCCTATGGACTTAGAACCTGCCTTTGCCTCAAGTGGCTCACCCACCTGGGGAGAGGCTTCCTGTCTCTAACAGCTACACTTGCCTCCAGAGACTGAAGATAAAGATGTTGATTGAGCCACAGAATGCTGGCAGACTGATGGCGGAGTTTTGTCTGCCTGCTTCTTTCTCAGTTGAATAAAAATGCAGACTGAAAATACCACCATGCCTCAGTCACACTGTTTATTCCCTCTTACCATCTTGTTCCCTTTATTCTTTTAGGCTCCTACTCCTCTTCCAGAAGACCGGATCATATACAGCTGCAGATGGCTGCAACAAGCAACCACATGGTGGCTCACAACCATCCATAATGAGATCTGACACCCTCTTCTGGTGTGTCTGAAGACAACATTGTACTTAGATATAATAAAAAAAAAAATCTTTAAAAAAAAAAAGTAAACAGGGAGTGGGGAGATGGCTCAGTGGTTAAAAGCACTGACTGCTCTTCTGGAGGTCCTGAGTTCAAATCCCAGCAACCACATGTTGGCTCACACCCATTCATAATGAGATCTGACACCCTCTTCTGGTATGTCTGAAGACAGCTACAGTGTACTTTAATATACTAAATAAGTAATCTTAAAAAAAAATTCTCTCTTGCCGGGCGGTGGTGGCACACGCCTTTAATCCCAGCACTTGGGAGGCAGAGGCGGGCGGATTTCTGAGTTTGAGGACAGCCTGGTCTACAGAGTGTGTTCCAGGACAGCCAGGGCTACACAGAGAAATCTTGTCTCGAAAAACCAAAAAAAAAAGTAAACAAACCAACATCCTACAATGTTCAATATGCTAGATATAAGGCCTTCATTTTCCTAGGACACTTTCAACTTATGGCAGGTTTATCAGGACACAATACCTATATACATCAAGGTACATGAATACTTACCTTGAGAATTTGTAGAATCAGGACACAGTTAACTGGTAGACCACTTGACAAGTATGGGCAAGGTTCTAGGTACACTATCTAATACCATAACAAAAGGGAACATATGATAAAAAGAACCTCCCAAGTGCATAATCCAGGTTCTACAAGAAATCTTTAACTATTTAAGCCTGACTTATCTCAATGGCTTTCAGTTTCATCAGTATCTTCCAAGTGATATAGTAATTTTTCTTTACAAATAAATAATGTAAGTACATATTTGTAGTGTATATTTGTTATCTATTTATCTGCAGACAAATACCCAAGATAACTCAAAATCACTTCAATTAAACAGATGTATAATACCTCTAGAGCATGCTGACCTGCTACCTCTTCCTAGCCAGGAACTGGCTATTTCAGACTTTGCCTTGCCACAAGCAACTGGCCCACCTGGCCTTCCTGACTTAAACAAAGCCCTTTTTGTTCCTGCCACTTCTCTGCCTTGAAGTTCCTGCTAACAGCTACACCCTGCAGAATTGCTTCGCATGTGTTCGAGACTAAGCATGCAGATGCTAATTTGGCCATGGGATGCTGGTAGACTGAGGGCAGGGTTTTTCCTGCCTGCTCGATTTCTCAGTTGAATAATAAACTTTGGACTGTGAGCAGAAACCATACCTCAGTCCCATTTTTTATTTATTCCTCTCACCATCCGATCCCCTTAATTTCCCACAGGCCCCTTCTCCTCTTCCAGAAGACCCATTCATATGTAGCTGCAGGTGGCTGCAAGAGTTGGCACCCAATGAAACATGGAGCCTGGAAATGAGCAGGTGAAAAGAGGGCAGTACTGCATGAATGGAGCTCCTCAGAAAACAGAGGAAAAAAAAAAACATGGCATCTGGCACAGGTAAGCAATTTATGAGGTGTCAAAGGATACAGACTAAGATGAGACTACACTAGCCCAGTGTTGATCTCACTTAGAGTTTGACAGAGACAATTAAGATCAGAAACTTCAAATAGGCAATTGTCCATAGTCAAAGAACTACATTTAGGCATGAGGAATAAGGCATACATAAAATAAAAAATAAGATAAAAATAGTAAAATACAAAAACAAAACAAAAATATATGTATATATACACGAGAAAGAGAGATCGAGACTGAAAGAGCTCTGAATGGATTTCAGAGCTATCCCAGAGACAGAAACAGAGAGACATTTTGCTTTCTCTATGGCTCATTCAGGAGAAATTCCTGGTCTTAATTCTGTGTTATAGTCAGTGCACCAATGTGTCTACATATCAATTTGTATCTGTCTTTGTCTTGTGGTATGAATGATTGTGGTTCTATGTTTCATGTTGAAGATAAAAGATGGTTGAAACTTCATCTGGTGGCTGTCCAGCTCTCAAGTTCATCTCAGTGTACACAGCAAAGGCTGAGTTAAGTTACCCCACTGAGAAACTGCTTTTTAAGAAAGAATCAACAGCTTAAGTTCTAAAGCAAATGAGCTGATAGTTGCCTTTTCCTAGAGAAATCTGTAAATTCTTTGATTAATCTAAATTTATAAGATTTGTGTAGCTGCTTCATTTGGTTTCTAACTAGTCTTAAAGGTATAAATATGTCTTGCATGATTATTGGCTTATAAGTTATTGAGTCTGATAAAAATTGTAACACTGGTAACAAAAAGTTAGCTTAAAACTTGTAGCTCAAGACATGTGGCATGAGTCAGCTAAGATGGCCGAAATCTCAGCAAATAGACTCCAGCTAGAGTTTGGCAGTCACTTGGAGCCATCTATCAACCGCAGTTTAAGTTACAGACCATTTACCAGGGGGTAGATGTAGTGGTTTTGATATTGATTTTAAAGAGGGCAGATTCTTTGAAATTGGGTTTTGCTCTCCAAAAGTTATAGTTCATATTACAAAAGAAATTTAGAAGCATAATCTTTCGGATGTGACTCAGGAAGTATGCTCAGATATAGAAATATTTACATTTGATATAATGCAAAAGCCTCAGTAAGGCCAGCGAGGCATTTCCTTTGTTATACAAATCCTGCCTAGGTAGGTCTTTGTGACCTCACCTCTCCTTTCTGTTGGAGAAATTGTTTCTAAGACAAAACAGCATTATCACAGTTCTGTCCAGATACTGTTCAAAATAAAATTTAAATTTAAAATTTATAAAAGGTCAATGAGGCCATAGAATTTATGGAGACATTGCAATCTGGCCTGCCTACTTCGTATAAAGTTATGGTGTATTTAAAAGTTTGTTTTTCCCTCTATATCCTGGTAATTTAAAAGATTTTGCTTTTGGTGAGTTTGTAATCATTAGAAAATTTTGCCTTTAAAAATAGCTGATAGCCTTACATTTTATATAATTTTTTTGTCTCTGCTTCAGTTCAAGAGGCTAGGACTTTGAATTTTTCAGTATATATTATTTATTATCTAATCCCTATAACAAGTCCTTTGCTCTTATACCATAAGCTTTAAAAACAAGTATTAGTTGCTCCAAAAATGTTGAGTTGCTTATTTCAAATTACTTTGGACGAAGGCCTTACCTTAAGGTCACCACAAGACTTAGGTCTTGAGAGACTCGGAACTTTTTACAGAAGGTAAAAAAAGCTTCTGTAAACAATTGCTATCAATTGTAATCAAATGTTTGGGTTTTTAAATAGGCCCACAGCAACTCTTTGGCAAAAGAAAACATTAATATAAATCATCTTTTCTCATATTCAAAGTAAAGTTTTAATATCTTATTATGAAGTTGTGGTGATATTAATAAAAATTATATGATAAAAATCATAAATGTATTTTAGAAAAAAATCTCTTAAAAACCTGATGAGATGTCTATTTCTTGCTTCAAACAGCAATTAAATTGGTTATTTATTACAAAATATTAATTGATATTTGGCCTATTACATAGTAAAGATTTTTAGGCAAAACTGATATTTATCCAATAGACAAATTGTTAAGGTTTGCTTAAATGCATGTTTTTATATTTCCGATAAATTTATGTATGCATCCCATATTATATACATCTACAGCCCTTTTATGGGAGAAAATTATATATAAGTCACATGTTTAATCTCATGATTTTTCCCCCTACTTCAGCACAAATAATTGAACTACGTGCTATAGTCATTATTGGGTGCTAAAATTAATACTTAATTTGTATATTGATATATGTTTACATGCACATATCAGAGCTTATAATTGCTTGTGATAATTTGGCATTTTTAAAGTATAATTCTGATTTAAAAATTAAAAGTAAAATATACACATGTGACTATTAATTCCTTCTCAGGCTTGCAAGTTACAATTACCTTAACATGAAAAGCAAAAAAAAAAAATGTAATTGGTTATTGCCTACATTAAATTTCTATACTTGATGTTCCTAGTCAGATTTAAACAGACAATGGAACTGACTATTACAGTCAAACATTTAAAATGTTTTGTCAACAATTTAATGTCACCCATATTACTGAGATAATTTATAATTCTCAGAGATAATAAATTATTTAACCTGTACTTTGCACTTTGAAAATTTGATTTTTAATAATTAAAGGAGGGGGAATCATACCCTCCAAAACTACCTCCAAAAGCTTATCTTGCTTTTTGCTTATTTTAAAAATCTTTTTTGCAGTCTGATACTAAAGGTTAGTCTGCCTTGGATCGCCATTGGCATCCACACATTCCCAGTTCTTATGCCATGGTAAAATGGCAAGATCCACTTACTCCCCATCTTAATTTGGGGAAAAGCCTCCATTTTTGTCAGAGCACAATGGTTGCCTGAAACATTGGTTCATCAAGTGGATACAGATCCAGACTCTTTTTAATAGGCATGTTTTCAGTTAAAATAATGGCCAAAAAAATTTATTAGCCAACAAAGTTCACTTGTCTAAAATAGCCTCTAGTACTTTCCTGAGAATTAACAGTTAATTTGTAATTCTCAGAACTCATCCCCACACACACACACCTGGAAGCCAGACCTTGAGTTTGAACATTGCTAATTTGCAACTGAATTGAGTACCTGGGACATCCTCAAGATAAGCTTGTTACATTTAAACTTTTCAGCTTTTATCTCAGGCAGGTTCTTTACAGACACAGAGTCCCTGCTCCACGCTGGATTTCAGAGAGGCTCAATGTGGCAGTTATTCGTTGTGATAAAGAAAAGGCATTATAGGCATGTCATGGCTTTGGTCTGTATGGGAAAAGGTGTGCTGTGAAGGCCTGAAGCCAAAGATGGCTCACTGGATCTATGGCTCTCATCAACCTAAGACAGAGTTATGTGCCAAGAGGCTGTGTTTATTAATAATAGACACTAAAAGGCCCGTTTTGCGCAAAAACACACAAACTAACTGCACATGATACTCCAAGATGGGTAAGAGAAAGACCAGTAGAACTACATTTAAGACAGGCAGGGCCACCAAGCCACCATAATTCCCAGGCAGGACTATGTTCCATAAATATATCTTATGCCCCAGTCCAGCTAATTTTTAATAAATAAATAAGGGGGAACTGTTACCTCCTCCCAGCCAGGAGCAGCCTGTCTCAGACCTTGCCTTACCACAATCAACCAGCCCACCTGGGGGGATGCTTACTGACTTAAACAAAGCCCTTTTTGTTCCTGCCACTTCTCTGCCTCAAAGTTCCCCCTAACAGCTAAGTGCGGCAGAATAGCTTCACCTGCATTCAAGACAGAGCATCCAGATGCTAATTTGGCCATGGGATGCTGGTGGACTGAGAGCAGTGTTTTGCCTGCCTGCTTGATTTCTCAGTTGGGTAATAAACGTTGGACTGTGAGCAGAAACTATGCCTCAGTCCCATTTTTTTATTTTTTTCCTCTCATCATCTGATTCCCTAAATTTCCCACAGGCTCCTTCCCTTCTTCCAGAAGACCTGTTCATATGTAGCTGCAGGCAGCTGCAACACTGACCTACATTTTTTAAAAAAAAAATATATTCCCAGAAATAGCACACTAAGATCATCTAATAATTCTACTTTTAGCTTTCTGAGGAACATCCACACAAATTTCCATAGTGCTAAACTAATTTACATTTCCCATCCCAGAGTACCCCTCCACCTAGTCCCTTTTTCCTTCCCTCCTGTCTTTGATTATTCAAGTTTATATGTTCACATCTAGAGATTAAGAACTAGGGTCTTCTGTTGTAGCCCATTGAACTACATGTCTGACCACATGCAAGGAATCACAAGCAAGAGAGAAACATGCCACATATGCCTTTCTGAGTATTGACTACTTCACACAATATATGTTCTAATTCTATGTACTTACCTGAAATTTTTTATGATTTAATTTTTCTTTATAGCTGAGTAGAATTTCATTGTGTATATATACCATTCCAGACCAAGAGACACATTATAGAGCTTTACTAATAAGAACAGCACTGTACTGACACAGAAACAGACATGTAGATCAATAGGATGCAATAGAAAACCCAAATATGAAAGTCTTGTTAAATGCTAACATAGTTGAACATAGAGACTGTGAGTAACTGGAAGGAGATACAGAAGTAGATGGGGACAGGAAATTTAGTTTTGAAGAAAAGAAATCTTAAAAGCCAGAGAGATGTAGGAGAACCAACAAAGGAGAGAAATGTCAATAATGAGGGAAGAAACAGAAAAAAATAAGTATCCATCCTGTTTCAAAAACTAAGTCAAGCAGTAACTGACCAAGTGTGACAAATTCTTTTAAGTTATTTTGTAACTGCATTACACAATGGCAAGCTAAAAGGAAAGAAAATAGTTTAGGGGACGATATGATCAAGAAAAGCCTATCCTGAGAGTGGGTCTGTTCGGCTAACTATATGCTGGTCTGATGTAGAGAGCTAGACTGTTAGGACAGAATACCAGAAAAGATACTTTGGACTTGTATATGCTCAGGGTTTACCTATACTAATAAAGATGAAAGCAGATTATTGGTATTAATATCTTCAAGTGATAAGCTATGATACAGAAGCTTATCTGAATTCTAGTCTAATTATACATTTTATGTTTTCAGTTAAAGAGGCGTTAGCAGAGGAAAGCTCACTAGAGATGCGGACTTTTGTAGTACCTTAAAGAATTGTAGAAAACTGGTAGAAAAGAAGAGAAAGAAAATGCATCTCTTTAACGAGGATTGTGGGTCAGGACAAAATAGATGCCTGTGGGATACTAGGCAGTATACATGATCAGGGGTGTCAATAAGTGTGCTTTCTTCCCAAGAACTTCAAGGTGAGCAAGCAGGTGCATTGAATTCAGTCACTTCTAACTTCCTGAAAACATTTTGATGAGGGCAGTGATATGGTGCATGACTGGATTCAATGCCCGGAAGTTACATGTGAGATGTATAGAAAATAAGCACAAGAATCTTAAGATGTTTCCATTTTTGATAATTGATAAAGTGTAGTATTTATTAGGAGGATGATCAAAGAAGAAAAAAATGCAGTTTCCTTAGCTTTAAAAAACAGAAATGAGTATAAACTTTGTCAATGCCATCAGGAGGAATAAGGAGCATATACTTATTCCTGTGTAGTCGGTCATGGTCTGAATCTTATAAAGAAAGGTGTGAGCAGTAATCTGGAGCAGTGTTCATGGGGTAGCATAGAAGACAGGAAGAGTTATGTAGACAGAGAAGGCAGAAAACCAACAAACATTGATATGTTGTCACAAGTAGTTGAAGAAAGATGTAGAAGTGAATTGTATTCTGTTCTGTGTATAAAACATATGAACAGGAAGGATTATTTCAAAAATGGGCTACTAAAACAGAGGAGATTGTTAATAATTTTCATTAGAACTGACTCTTTTTTTAAAAAGTTATGCATGGCCTGGAGAGATGGTTCAGATCTTAAGAGCACTCACTGCTCTCCTGGAGGTCCTGAATTCAAATCCCAGCAACCACATGGTGGCTCATGACCATCTGTAATGTGATCCAATGCCCTCTTCTGGTGTGTCTGAAGACAGCTTCAATATACTCATAAATACAAAATTAATAAAATCCTAAGAAAAAAAAAGCTATGCTGTAAGTAAACCCCAAGAGTCATGTAATTGAAAAAAAAATCAAATAATTCTGATTTTTTACAAAACATAAAAGAAATGTAATAAAATATGTATCTATTTCACCTGAAAGATCAGTTCTATAGGCCGAGAAGGACCAACTGTGCACACAGGAGAAGAATAAACGGTGTCAAAAAGCATAGAAAGCCAATGACTCAATAAAAGAGTACACAGTAGGAAATAAGCTAGTCTTGGAAATTGAAGACAGTTAAAAAGGACTGAAGTGGAGCTATAGGATTTGAATTCCCTCCTAGATGTTATGGATTTAGGACAGAGTTAGATGTATATTCTCATAGGAATTAAATGCTGGGAACTGTGAGCAGGTGTAGATGGATGATGGCAATGCATTATTCTGTTTTGAGTGTGTCTGTGTTTATTTTGTTGTGGTTTCATCTCCTACAAGAAGATGAATGATTTGGAACTGGGCTACAGTATGAGCCCTCTATCTAGCCACAATTAGAAATACTTGACCAATTACACTTACATTTTAAAAATTTGTTGATACACAATTATATAACAGAAATTATATGAAACCCCATATCATTTGGGTTTGGTTTTCTTCACACCTAGTTCTACATCTTTGCCACAGTGGGATTAAAGGATTGAACTACTTGATGTCTTTCAGTTCTTTTCAGTTTCCAAGAATATGACTACTAGGTTAAAAGAGATAAAGAAAAAACTTAAATATTACACAAATACATCAAAAGCTAAAAAGGCTATCCTATCCTTCCCAATACAAACATAAAGTATAAAATTTCACTGCTCCAAATAGAACTTGGTCAAGATACTAATAGGTCAATGTCTAGAATGTCAAGAGTTCCATAAAATGTTAGTGTATACCCAAGATGATTTTGAAGGGTTCTTACTCTCTAGTTCAAATAGCATAACTTTGTTAATTTTCCCTACTTACAAAATGTATTTTATTTCAATATGTAAAAATAAAACCAACATTTTGAAACAAAATCAGCAAGCTCTTTATCTGTTTATATATTTATATATATTTTTGTGACAAAACCACAGCTTTCAGTGTGTATGTGGGATTTAAGTGGTTTCATTACAAATTGGATCCAGATGTAAGGTGGTAATGTTAGCAATGCCATATTACCAAAACAAAACAAAATAAAACCACAGTCCAATGTCTTTCTCTTTGCATAGTACAAAAGTTATGAGCATCAAGGATAAACAAAGATCTCAATGAGACTTGTTTTACTTGTGGTTTATTTTTCAACCTAAGCTAAGCTATTATGATGATTAAATAATCATAATAGGAGTTAAATAATTGCACCATGAAATCCAAATGAAATACAGTTCCATGCCTTTTTCAAGTAGAGCCTGATAATCATACGGAGATATTTCACTGTTCTATATGCAGTGCAGTCATATAACCTGATTTTTCAGGAGATAGTATGGAGACTATTTTCTGCTTTAATCCCACCAGCTTCTTTACTGCTGTCACTAACATTCCTGTATTTGCTAATCTGTACTGTAATATCATAAACACTCAACTCTCTTCTTTGGGGACAGGAGTACCCATACAATATTCTCCTCTAACAAGGGAAGCAAGTTGTACAGATTAAAATGCTCAGTAAAGTCACACAGCTTGTTTGATCACTAGACTTTCAGACATGTATAAGAATATATTCATAGGAATTAGAGAAAGAATCTCCAGTGTATGAATATCAAATGTACTGAAACTATAAACATACAGTAGATATATAAGAAGTTACATATTCAAGTACCTAGGATGAAAGAGATGTGCCCTGAATTTTGCAGTCCATCCCCTCATGAATGGTTCCATAGAGGGTCCACACTTATAGGAAGGATTAGCATTAATTACTTGAATATTTTTAAAAATAATGCCAACCTCTAACAACAGCACTTTAGGCTAGCAGATTCTCTATCATTATACCACACACAAACAATATTTTATACGTTTCTTATCACAGTGTCACATTGCATTTGGACTGCTGTGTCAAATTGTTATACATTGGATGGTTTATAATTAAAAGCAATTAACTTTCATGGTTCTTAAGGATACAAAGACCAGATCACTGTACCAGTGTCGGGATGGTAAGGACTCAACAAACAGATGGCACCTTCTTGCTATGTCCTCACAGGATGGAAATGGCTAAATAGTCCCCTGAAATCTCAACTTGTCAGAACCCTGACACAATTCTGGAGATCACTGCCCTTATGACCTAAAGGTTTCCTAAGGTCCTGTCCTTTAATGTGAAAACATTGGGGGTTAGGTTTCAATGAAGGCATTTGATGGAACATAAACATTCTATGTGGCATCCAAAACAATGTGGTTTCTTATTCCTTTAAGGCAATTATTCACCAAGAAAAGGATAACTGTGTAAAATGTACCTTTTTCTGGGCAAATGTAAAGATTTCAAAGTAAGTAATATCAAGTTAGTTGGTATCATATTGATACATATCAGGAAGAAAGTCTTATAGCTTAGAATTATTTAATAATAAATATATCTGTATAAATATGCTTAAATGATATGTGTGTATTTAAATATAAGTATCACATAAGCATATAGTAACTAAAACTTTAAAAATCCTAATAAAAACCAAATAAAATGATAACTTTAGAAAATTAAACATGGAGATGAGAATCTGTGCATTCAAATTAGCATATTATCATCTAAAATATGGTGAAGTTTCCATTCCAGGTATGTCATTCTAAGACCAATGTTGCTCTCTCTTCATCTATAAGAGTAATCATTTCCTCTGACTTCAGGGTTCCAGCCCCACCAGATCCTATTGTCATCTCATCATTTTTCTCTGTAGGGTAGTGATACAATCCTGTGGTGGCCTACATTTGTTAATAGTTCTGAAAACAAAGTGTACTGGCTGGTTTTGTGTGTCAACTTGTCACAGGCTGGAGTTATCACAGAGAAGGGAGCTTCAGTTGGAGAAGTGCCTCCAGGAGATCCAGATGTAGGGCATTTTCTCAATTAGTGATCAAGGGGGTTGGGCCCCTTGTTGGTGGTACCATCCCTGGGCTGGAAGTCTTGGGTTCTGTAAGAGAGCAGGCTGAGCAAGCCAGAAGAAGCAAGCCAGTAAGGAACATCTCTCCATGGTCTCTGCATCATCTTCTGCTTCCTGACCTGCTTGAGTTCCAGTCCTGACTTCTCTGGTAATCAATAGCAATGTGGAAGTAAGCTGAATAAACCCTTTTCTCCATAACTTGCTTCTTGGTCATGATGTTTGTGCAGGAATAGAAACCCTGACTAAGACACAAGGCAAGATAATTAGTTCCTGAAAAGATCATCCTATAGGCAATGGCCTGGGAAAATGAAACACAAATGATACTGTAACATAACAAGCCTTCATCCTCAAATTCCAGAAGCCATGCTGTGATGTATTGAGGATCTTGGTGGCTTTAAACTCAACTAACAAAAATCTCCTATGTGATTTCTTGATTCCGTAATTGTCTCTGTGGGTTGTTGCCTGCAAAATGTAGTCTTAAATGATCACATTTTAAGTAAACATAAAAGTTGAAATGACAATACAATAATATCACCAAACAAAAAAGGAGACATAAGATACTTGGAACCAAGGATCAGAATTTGAATGTACAGAGTCTCATCTTTTTTATTTATTTTCTAATGTTATCATTTTATTAGATACAGTTAATTATGAGGTATATTTTGTTGCATGTAGTGCTTACTGCTACCCCTTTTGCTCCCAGACTGGCAATGCTACCAGCTTCTTCCCTTTTGGACTGCCTGTCTTTAGCTCATGAAGGAGGCCAGACTATCAGATCAAGGTCATGGGAGGGATCTGGATAAAAGACACAAACACAGTATCTATATCAGGTCATTCACAGCCATCTATAATAACAGGTCAAGTGAATACAATTCCTTATTGTCTGTGAGGGCACCTGTAAACATGTGTACCTCATACACATAACTAAAAATAAATCTTACAAAAACATTTTGATGATGACAAAAGAGATCAGTTTAATGGGCTGGGATGTACACACTTGAGAAAAACATCCCATTGTATCTTTCTATAACACGAAATATGCAGTAAAAGAAATGTGTAGTTGAAAAATTACGGAAAATGTAGACAATGGATCCTGCAGGAAATAAGTTGGGAGTCAACTGTAAGCCAGATAATTCTCAAGCAGTGTGAGGCAATAGGCAGAGCATTTTTTCATTAATGACACATTTGAAATTTTATAATGTTCACCTATGAACTTTTTTTTATAACTGAAGCAATATAAAACAGAGTAATATATTGTACAAAGGCATTTATTTGATTTAAAAAACAAGCTGTATATTGATTCTGGTACATTCTTAGATAAAATGATTACAAAGAACCTGAGCAATATACAATATGTTGGTTAGAAAGAACTCATGATATTTTTTTTTAGCTGTCTATTTTCAGAACTTGACACAGTATCTGGTGTATAGTAGGTAATATACATATGTTTATTATTTGGACTATATTTTATTCAATTATAAAATCAATGTATGATTTGTATTTGATGAGTAACAGTGAAGATGTTGTGTGTAAATTTATTGTACTGCCTTTGTTACAGGATCGGCTGCCACTAGCCCCTACCTGAGACACTTTTGTTCTACCTGCCTTTAGCTCTGGGAAGTGTCATCACTGCAAGTCCTCTCCTGGCTTCCCTGAATCCACAGATAAAACACACACACACACACACACACACACACACACACACACACATGCACACACACACACAGAGTTTGTTACGTTACAACTTGCCTTTTAGGCTCAATTGCTGGGCATTACTGTCTACCACTTGGAAAAGTATGCCCTTACCAATTATCTCCGTCTCTCCACTTGCCCTAAACTTCAGTGGCTAGTTCCACTTAGCCCCTTCCAAACATCCTTGGCCACCTACCTGTAGAGGAGCCTACAGGTCCAAGCTCCACTGAGATCTCACAAGATTGCTGCATTGTTCTTCATTCAAAGCATGGTGGGGGGTGGGAGAGGACAAAAAAAAAAAACAAAAACAAAAACAACAGGAACAACAAAACTCTCTCCTTCCCTGTGTCTGCATTTTTTTTCCCTCAGAAGGCAAATTGCAATGGAAAAAACTATTTGTGTCGTATGTAAAAGCAGCAAGCACTCATAGCAACTATTATCATAACACATATTATCATGTGTTTAATAGGATAATGGCTGGGCTAGTGTGACTGGAGAAATCCCCATTATGTTATCATAGAATTCTCATAACTCTGATTGGGGAAAAGGAACTCTAGAGAGGCAAATTTTAGGTTCTAAGAAGTAGAAATAGGAAAGGGGAAATGGAAGGGGCATTTCAGGGAGTGGAAGGGAAGGTAATATAGAATGAGAGACAGGAGAAACAAATAACACTTGGAAAGCCATAGAGAAATACTATTTTAAAAGCTTTCATATACATACGTGTATATGTATGTATATATCAAGCGGAGTTGTGTCAAACAGAGATATGATGCTTCCCCCAACAGTCATTTATTATCTGACAAAACCCCAGTACCTGGCATGGTTAAATCCACTCAGGTTTTCAGGCAGGGGAGGTCAAGAGGTGCCCAAAACAATACAGGCTGTTACCATTTCCCTTTGTTGCTTCCTGAACTTGACAATATTACTGAAGATAACACATACTCACACACACATGCACATGCATATGCACATACATGGATTCATGTGACATCATCCTTCCCCCCCAAACAAGCTTTTTGGAAAGGGATGAATTTCAAACCTTTTTGAAAAATAAAGCCATTAGTCCTAAAACCATAATTTAAAAGTATTCTTAATTATCTAGAACTACAAAGCTAGAGGTCCTGACAAAGCTACTTGTTCAAGCTTCATTACCCTTGTGACTTAGGACACAACCTTGAAATTTTCATGAAATGAGGACCAGTAATTAGGTTATTCTAAATTTAGTTCAGCTTATTATCACTCTATCCTACATTTAAGAACTATAAAAGTACCTAGTATAGTACTCACTGCATCGTGTGACCCACAGGTGGCCTTGAAATATTCATAGTGAAACTCACAGAGCCTGTATGAGTTTTCAAACAATAAGCTTTTATCTTTTAAACAGCAGATACAGTTTTCTGTTCTAGTTCTTATGTTATCTAAAATGTTTTGGACTATAGATCTATCTGCAGCAATCTTTCATGCCTAAGTTGATTGTCACCTTATTTGACAGGTCATTAGATTCCAGAACATGTCTACCCAAAAAAGCAATTTTATAAGGAAGCCATTTAACTGCCATATTTTAATTATTTTCTTTTAGTAGTAAAGGTTTACTAAATTGGTTGCGATGTAATACACTTCTCTTAAGATGTGAATGTTTGTTTGTCTGAATGATGAATCAAAGGGGTTAATAGAAATTGTGTGCAAGCAAATCCCCACTGAGCCAACTGGCTTGCAAGCATGGCACACTTTTGAATGTCATCTCAACTTATAAAAATAACTTGGACTCTTAAATTCTTAGGTCTGTCACATAATTTATAGACATAAGATCAGAATCCCATAGAACTCCTTGGAAATTTCTTTGGGTAGATATTATTCCAGGAAAATCTCATCATGGCATTTTGATAGCTAAACCAGTGTGCTAAATGTTCCAGGCAATTGCCTTCTAACTTGAAATCTTGTATAAGCAATATAAAAATTATGACCACTGAGTAGTTTTCAAGTAAAAATGACAAAGCTTTTACTTTCTTCCTGAGATTATATACTATTTGCATGCTAAGCCTATATATCCAAAGAATTAAGAGCAAGAAGCAGTTCACATACTGTATTTTTCCATGCTCTATATTTTGTGTATGACAATATAGTCTTCAAGGAGGAAAATGGTTAATATGATGGTATAGATATTTACCTCAAAACTAGAAACAGAAGTCAGACATCTATACAGGACTCTCCACTTCAACACAGATCAGACTGAATCTATTTACATATAAATGGTTAACATTGAAGACAAGAATGTTCTAACCTCTTGTTCTAGAATTGTAACTACTAAAAGTAAACCAATCATGTTTTCACTCAAATAGGAATAAGCTAAAGAAATGGTGTTTGAGCAAAAGGTTATTAGGAAAGAGTACTTTATCATAGCATAGTAACTAATTGGTTGAGACCTGGTACAATTAAAGGGTTAAAATAGTGTTTTCAAATACAGAAGGAAATAATTTTAAAGTTGAATGGAAGTCACACACGCACGCGCGAGCACACACACACACACACACACACACACACACACACACACAAAGCTTTGGAAGAAAATGGTTTCCTTACAGAGTCGTTTGCTTTATAGGATTGAAATATTATATTTCATGGCAGTTTAAAATGTTGTGCTGAGTGATGTGCATGGCAGTCTGAGCTTTGGGGCATATTATAGTTAAAAAAAAAAATCCAAGTTCAAATTTGATAAATGGTCTTCCACCATATTATCCAGCTTGACTTGTATTCAAGTTTGCTCAAAACTGGATCAGTTTCCATAGCAATATCTAGGAATGGAGAGGATGTTCCTAGGAGGACAGCCCAAGGTCTGATTTTGATCCACAATTTTATCCATAATTTATTTCAATTTGGAATACTTTAACAAATAGAGAAGTTAATTCTAGGGGCAAACATCAATAGCATCCACCTCTGTTGTTCACCACTTTGTATTTTGCGACAAGATTCCTCACCGAACCTGAAGCTTACATGTCATGTTGACTCTTTAGGTTGGCCAAAGTACACTCTGAATCAGACTTTCTTTGCTCCCTAACAATGTCCTTACAGATACATGTGACCATACTTGGTTTTCACTTACATACTAGAGATTTAACTAACTTCCTGGACAGAACATCTATGACTCAGGCTCTAAGATCAACAATTGACAAATGGGATCTCATGAAACTAAAAAGCTTCTTTAAGGCCAAGGACATTTTCAACAGGACAAAACAGCAGCCTACAGACTGGGAAAAAAGTCCACTAACCTTATATCTGTTAGAGATCTAATATCTAAAATATAGAGCACTTAAGGAGTTAGACACCAACAGCCAAATAACATAATTAAAATATTGCGTACAGAGCTAAACAGAGAACCTCAACAGAGGAATCTTGAATGGCTGAGAAGCTCTTAAAGAAATGTCCAAATCATTAGTCATCAGGGAAATGCAAATCAAAATGACCCCGGGATTCCATCTTACAACATTCAAAATCACGAAGATCAAAAATCCAAGTGACAGGTCATGCTGGCAAGGTTATGGAGAAAGGGGACCACTTATCCATAACTGGTGGGATTGAAAACTGGGACAACCAGCCTGGAAATCAATCTCGTGGTTTCTCAGAAAATTGGAAATAGTTCTAAGTGAAAACCCAACTATACTCCTCCTGGGAATATACCCAAAAGATCCTCCACCATAAAAAAAGGACACATGCTCCACTATGTTCATACCAGCCTTAGTGGTAACAGCCATGAATTAGAAGCAACCCAGATGTCCCTCAACCAAAGAATGGATACAGAAAATACGGTTCACTTACACAATGGACTACTATTCAGCTATTAAAAATGAGGACATCATGGCTTTTGCAGGCAAATGGATGGAACTAGAAAATATAATCTAGAGTGAAGTAACCTAGACTGAAAAGGACATACAAGCCATGTACTCATTGATAAGTGGATATTAGCCAAAAGGTACAGAATAACCATGATACAACTGATAGACCTTAGTAAGTTTAATGAACAGAAAGGCCCAAGTAAGGATGCTTCAATCCCACTTAAAAGGGGGAAGAAAATAATCATGGGAGGTAGAGCGAGGGAGGGACCTGGATAGGAGAGAGGAGAGGAAATGGAAACAGGATCAGGTATGGGTGAAGACAGGAGAGAACCCTACAGGGCCAGTAGAATGAATGGATATATGTACCTACTGGGGTATGGGTTGGGTGGAAGATCTAGAAAGTCCTAGAGACATGGGATGTGAGAGGTTTTCAGAACTCAAGGGGGGTGACATTAGCTGAAATGCCAACAATGGGGAGATGGGACCTGAAGAGACTACCTCCAGTAAACAGATAGGTCCTCCAGTAGAGAGATGGGGTCACCAACCAACTTTCAATTTCTTTGACCCAGAATTGTTTCTGTCTAAAAGAAATGGAAGGATAAAAATGAAGCATAGACTGAAAGAGAGGCCATCCAGTGACCAGCCTACTTTTGGATCCATCCTACCCACAGAAACCAAACTCCAACACTATTGCTGATGCCAAAGACTGCTTGTAGACAGGAACCTTGTATAGCTTCCTTCTGAGAGGCTTTGCCAGCACCTAATGAAGACAAATGCATACACTCACAGCCATCCATTAGACTGAGCCCAAGAACCCTAACAGAAGAGTTATGGGAAAACTGAAGGAGCAAAAGGGGACTGCAACACCATAGGAAGAACAACAATATGAACTAATTGGACCCCTCAGAGCAACCAGGAACTAAACCACCAACCAAAGAGTATACATAAGTCAGTCATGGCTCCCACTACAGATATAGCAGAGGATTGCCTTATCTGGCATCAGTGGGAGGAGAGGTGCTTGATTCTGTGCAGGCTTGTTGCCTCAGTGAAAGAGGATGCTAGAAGGGTGAGGCTGAAGTGGGTAGGTAGATGGAAGAGCACCCTCTTAGAGGCAAAGGGAAGTGGATATGTGGTGAGTAGTTTGTGGAGGGGAGACTGGGAAGAAGGATAACATTTAGAATGTAAATATGTAAAATAATAATAAAAAGAACTTATACTGAGATACTTATATTAACAATTTATAACTTGTGATTTATAATACACACTAATGTTCTGTGTAGGATTTTCATTTTACTTCTTGTTCCCATATATTATTTTTCCAAAGTGTACAATAAAAAAAAATCTTGGTAAAACTAAAACAATCATACCAAGTTTAGAATGAACTCCAATTTGTAGTAGATGATGTAAATCTCTACTTCAATGAGAATGTGCTTGTTCACCAAACCTAATCCATTTCACAGTTATTTACTTCAACTTCAATCTTTATCATTTGTTACACAAGTCACAATTTTCCTCCAAACTATTAAATTTTTCTACTTATCCCTTGACTCTCCATATGAAATTGTAGAGGTATCATCTGTCACAACATGTTTAAAATCCACTGCATGCTAGCAAAACAATCCTTTATTTTCATTGACTTCAAGGCCTGATTACATTGTGTCATGGAATATTTGTATCCTTTTGCCTGTAAAATCTCAGAATACAGAGACTCATGTCTGACTTTTTTTTTTTAACTGTAGAACTAGTATCTTGGTGCTCAGTAAGAGCCATTGCTGCTCTCTATAGATAGGATACTAAAATGTATAATTCAGAGACAGCTCCACCTGGGAATCTTTCCCATATTCAATTATCAAACCCAGATACTATTGTGGATGCCAGCAAGTGCTGGCTGTCAGGAACCTGATATAGCTGTCTCCTAAGAGGCTCTGACAGTGCCCGACTAATACAGAAGTAGAGGCTCACAGCCATCCATTGGAGTGAACACAGGTTCTCAATGAAGGAGCTAGAAAAAGGACCCAAGGAGCTGAAGGGTTTGCAGCCCCTTAGGGTGAACAACAATATGCACTAACTAGTACCCTCAGAGCTCCCAGGGACTAAACCATCAACCAAAGAGCACACTTGGTGAGACTCATGGCTCCAGCGGCATATGTAGCAGAGGATCGCCTAGTCAGTCATCAATGAGAGGAGAGGCCCTTGGTCCTGTGATCATTCATGCCCCACTCTAGGGGAATGCCAGGTTCAGGAAGTTAGAGAGGTTGAGTTCATGAGCAGGGGGAGGGAGGAGGGAGGAGGAAACAGGGTTTGTTTTTTGTTTTTGTTTTTATTTTTGTTTTTGATATTTTTTCAGAGGGGTAATCAGGAGATAAGATATCATTTGAAATGTAAATAAAGAAAATATCTATTAAAAAAGAAAGAGAAAAAATTATAATCCTACACTACTTCAAAATTTATTTGTAACTCTATACATAGAGACTTGTTCCTTTTAAGCTATACGACATAAAATTTTGGAGCTTGCAAATAGTCAGAACATGAAAACTTGTTGCATAAAAGCAGAGTTATGAGATAGTTTTACAGAGACAGGTAGTATGAGAAGGACCCATAAAATTAGAACAGATTGCCAGAGTTCGTTTGACCAATTCAGGGAGAAGCCAAAAGAAGCCTGTTTCAATCAGTCAGTTGGGCCAGGAAAGACTAGTTGAAAGAGCCATCCAGAGTTCAGAAGGAACTAGAAAGGGTAAACTTATGCATCAGCAAGCCTCTGAGATGACAATTGCATCTGGAAAACAAAAATTACATTTACAAATGACAGGATCAAAGATGCAATATTGTCAGCAATATTTAGAGGGCAACCAACTACTTTCTAATTACCCTTAGGGGCAACTAAGGAGGTGGGAAATTATGTAGATAATGTACATGCAGCTAAAATATTATACCAGAGAAGTCATGGATCCTAGAGGAGAACATTGAGATAACTTCTATAGTATCCAACTGCCTTTTAAATACCTATCCTTATATCTATAAGTTAGTGTAGCTCTCAGAAGTTTTGTTCTGCAGTAGATGGAAGCTATTTCAGAGAACTACAAGTAGTTAAAACGCAGAGAATAGTGACTGGATTGTCCATTCCTCAGAGGAACACCTATAACCTAATTACTATACCCAAGACTCTGGGAACATCATGAATGAAGAAGTAGAAAGGTGGTAAAAGTCTGAGTACAGGGAGGACTGCTGTGAAAAAAAATATCTTCTGGACCTGATAGCAATAAGGTATCCATGAATATTTATGGTAGCTGTACAATATCATAGTAATTAACATTCTTACATAGATGGAAAAGGGTTAACAAAGACCCACCCCTGGTTGAGGAACTACAACCAGTGAATATCTGTCTAGGGAGGGGTCAATGGGTCAACCCTAATTGGACTCAGTAGGCGATGTGTGTGTGTGTGTGTGTGTGTGTGTGTGTGTGTGTGTGTACATGAAGACCCAGCTGTACAACTGTTACATATGTACAGAATGTTAGGTCCTTCCCATGCATGATCTCTGGTTGGTGGTTCAGACTCTATAAGACAATATGGTCCCATGTTAGTTGATTCTAGGTTTTCTTGCGGTGTCTTTGGGCCCTCTGGATCCTTCAGTCCTACTTTCACCTCATCCAGAGGATTCTCCAAGCTCCACTTAATGTTTGGCTGTAGGTCTCTGCATCAGTCTTCATCACTTGCTTCCAGAAGCCTCTTTGATGACAGTTGTGTTAAGCTCCTGTCTTCAAGTATTGGAGAGTATCATTAATAGTGTCAGCACTAGGATCCCTCCCATGGCATAGGTCTCAAGCTGGGACAGTCACTGTATGGCCTTTCCCTCAGTTTTTTCTCCATTTTTACCCCTGCGTGTTTTGTAGGCTGGAAAAATTGTGAGTCTAAAGTTTTTGGCTAGTGTCCCAATCCATCCTTTGGAAGTTTTACCTAGTTATAGTGGATGCTCAATTCAGGCTCTATATCACCTAGTGCTAGAAGTCTTAGCCAAGGTCATCTGAGGGCCAGCAGAAAGAATGGAAACAGGCAACCTCGGGAAGTAGGAGGTTGGGGGTACCCTCCATAATGCACCAGAGACCTGGGAGGTGAGAGACTCTCAGGACTCAAAGGGAGGGACCTTAGATGAAATGCTTGAAAGTATAGAGAGGGAACTTATAAAGCCCATTGCCAGCAGAAAGACAGGGCATCAAGTGAGGGAGAGGATTGCCACCCCACAGTCCAAACTCTGACCCATAATTGTTCCTGTCTCAAAGAACTTCAGGGATGGAAATGAAGAAGAGCCTGAGGAAAAGAAGATCCAGCAACAGGCCCAAAGTAGGATCCAGCTCAAGAGGAGGCCCCAAAGCCTAACACTATTACTGAGGCTATAGAGTGCTCACAAAAAGGGGACCTAACATGACTACCCTCCAAAAGACCCAACAAGCAGCTGAAAGAGTCAGATGCAGATATTTGCATCCAATCAATGAACAGAAGCTGCTGAACCCTGTGTTTGAATTATGGAAAAGCTGGAAGGAGGAGGGCGACCCACCCCTGAGATCACTCAGACACTGCATCATCAACTAGTCAGCATACACCAGCTGATATGAAAGCCCTAACACATATACAGCAGAGGACTACTGGGTCTAAACTCAATCAGTGAAGACGAACCTAACCCTCATGATACTGGAGGCCCCAGTTTAGAGGTCTGGTAGGGTGGGGATTGAAGACATCCTTGTGGAGACAGTGGGACAGGGAGGAGGTATGGGATGTGGAAAAGTCAGATGGTGGACCAGGAAAGGAATAAAATCTGAATGTAAAATAAATACATAAGCAAGTAAATGATTAAATTTTTAAAATGAGTATT
Organism: Montemys delectorum; assembly: GCA_019843815.1. Lineage (NCBI taxonomy): Eukaryota > Metazoa > Chordata > Mammalia > Rodentia > Muridae > Montemys > Montemys delectorum. The sequence goes on along the minus strand of JADRCD010168734.1, from coordinate 11,218 downwards.
CAACAAATAAGAACATTAACCAAACTCTTTTTGATGAGTCAGCATATCCACACACAAGGCATCTATTAACCCGTATTAGAGGAGTTTATTATGTATGATAGCAATTATACTATTGGCCAGATTCCAAAGTATAAAAGACTACAAAATGTCTAACTCTAAATGGAATATACATACTTTCCCCCTTCCTCCAAATTCTCATGGATCACTGCAGAAGAGATCACAGGAAAAGTGTAAGAGCCAGGGGCAATAGATGGGTGAAAAAAAGAAAACATTGACTTCAGCACACATCAGAGTATCTGCACAAATGAACTCAAAGAAATTGTAACAGCATGCACAAAACCTGTGACGCTTAATACAGGCCAAACCCTAGCATAGAGATAGGAATTGGGCATGGAGTTTCAGTGTTAGCAAAGAGATATTAACAATTCTTAACTGTTAAGAAAAGGAAGGTCAATTTTTCTGCAAAAAGTATAGTCCTGATACATTAATCACATTTAAGTCGAGAACTACATATCTAATAACATTTTGGCAGTACAAATTGGCTTAAAATGTTTTAGAAAAAACACAATGTTTAATGGAAAGAGAATCAGGGTAGATCTGGAAAGATTTGGAAAAAAGAGAGCAAATACTCTCAAAACATTCTATACAAAATTCTCAAAAAATATAATAAGAGGTTATTCACCATGATCAATTTGCTTTGCTACAATGATTTGCAAGACACACATGCAAATCTCTAAATGTAATACTATCACATTGATGAACTTAAGGCCAGAAATTACATGAATCATCCTCACAGATATAGAAAAGATTCAACAAGTCGTGATGACAGGAGTCCTAAAACACTGAGAATAGAAGGAACATATCTTAGGCTAGATTTACAGGTCTATATCCAACATTATACAAAATGGGAAAGAAATGCTTGCACTGAACTCAGAAATAAGTCTTTCCACTTTCTACCCTCTTACTTGATATAGTAATGCAAATATTAAGTACAGAAAAAGTCAATGAAAAGACAATGAATAAAATAGAGTTATAAAAAGAAGCCAAGGTCTTGACTTGAAACTGGTCTGGCTTTATATAGTAGAGATAATATACAAGTTACCACAAAAGCCATAGAGCAAATAACAGTGTTGCAGGAAACAAAATTAATACAAAACTCAGGAGCTTTCATAAAATCCAATAATGAACAGGCTGTGGAAGTAATTATGTACATTATATCATTCATAGTAAAAGAGTACCATTGAATAAACCAAGTCAGGAAGTGAAAGAACTCTACAGTGAACACTCTAAAATATTCTAAAAAAAATTTTTGAAGATGATAATAAGTGGACATGTTGTTAAGTTGACTGTTGATCAATTAGCAGTAGATTAATGCACCTCTGAACCATCATCATAGAAGTTTCCATTTGCAGCAGATGATGATTAAGGCTGAGACCCATGCTAGCTAAGGTGCAAACAATAAGAGACTATGGAATTTCAGCCATAAGGGGAACATCTGAATCACACCCCTTTTTCCACAGGCTCAGGTATGCCCATTTTTGTGAAAAAGAAAGGAAAGGGTATAAGAGGCAGAGGTTTCGGATGACTATGAGGAAATAATATCTTCTCAACACAACAGTGAAACTGCATATGAATGTGCAGCAGTTATGACAGCATGCACAAGATTTATGCAAACTCAGTCCACCTCTAATCTCAGCACCGAGAGGAGAAGTGGTCTTCTTTTACAGCACACTTTTCTTCTTTCAGTGAAGGTGTGTATAATGTTCAGGAGATAAGCTGTAAGAGCGTTAAGACTTAACACATAGGAGAGTGCCAACCCCCTGACACTATTGATGATACTGTTATACTTGAAGACAGGAGCCTAGCACAGCTGTCATCTGATAGGCTTCATCCAACAGCTGATGGAAACAGATGCAGAGACCCACAACAAACATTACACAGAGCTCAGGGAGTCTTGTGGCAGAGTCAGGGGATGAACTGAGAGAATTGGAAGGGTCAAGTATATCACAAGAAGACCTAAAGAGCCAACTTACATGGGTGAGTCCATGGGGTTCACTCACAAGAGACTGAACCACTGACCAAAAAGCATGCATGGACTGGACCTAGGCTCCCCACACATATGTCGCAGGTGTAAAGCTTGATCTTCATGTGGGTCCCCTAATCCTTGGAGTTGGATCCATCTCTGATTTAGTTGCCTGCCTTTGTATCCCTTTTCTATAGCTCGGTTGCCTTCTCTGGCCTCAGTGGGAGAGGATGCACTGAGTCCTGATGTAGACTTGGTGTGCCAGGAAGGGTTGGTACTGAGAGAGGTGGACCTCCCCTTCTCTGAGGTGAATGGGATGGGGTAATGTGGTATGGGGGTTGAAGTGTGGGACTGGGAAGAGAGGAGGGAGGGGATACAATTGAGATGTAAAGTAAATAAGTTAATTAATGAATGAAAAATGTCAGTTTTGACGCTCAAAGGACAGCTCAGTATTTAAGAGGGCTTAGTGTTCTTGCAGGGTATCAAAATTCAGTTACTACAACCCACATACATAACAACTTACAGAGATTTGTTACTCCAGTTTCTGAGGATCCACTGACCATCTGGCCTCCACAGGCTCTCGTTTGTTTGTGATGTGCGTAAACTCTCTTCTCTTCCTCTCTTTCTGTCTATGTGACTATGTCTGTTTCTATTTCTCTCTGTCTCTCTGTTTTTATCTTTGTTTTGCTCTCTCATACACATGCACACACACATGCACACAAAGAAGTATTTTTAAAAATGTTTTCCCAGTGGAATTAGTATTCAATGGTGAAGATTCTATCCCTAGTCTCCTTTTAAAAGTCTTCTACTGTCTGTAAGAAAAAAAAAAAACACAAATATAAGGCCATACTAGCTTGGCCCTCTCCTCTGGCACATAGATTCTAATGTGGCTGTCCGTGTATGCTTGTCATATCTTCTGTAAACTTTAGCCTATTGGATGGGACCTGGAGATCTCAGGAAGTTCAATGTGTAGTCAAGAAGACTGTCACGTGGGAAGGACCAGGATCAATCTAGTGGCCATAGGAAGTCAGATGTCTGCTAAGCTCTGCAAGTAGGCATATGGGGCAGAGGAAAGAGTACCTGAAAATATGAGGAAAAGGTTTCCTGTAGAATCTAGACAGGTCTCTGGTGTGGAAAAGAACAGGACTTACTTCTATATCTTAATTTTACTGAAAACACTTATATGAATATGTTTTCCTGATTTCCTATACTTGGAAGGATTCCTAAGAAATAAAGCAAGCAATAATGATTTTGCACTATAAACAGATACATTTAACTTTAAAAATACAAGAAAATGACTATTGCTATAAGACATATGCTATAAAGAAAAATTCTTATCAAATGTTGTGGTAATTCAATTAAATCATAAAATAATTCCAGGAAAAACATCAATTTCTGGTATTAAGCAATTTACTAATTCAATTAAGTCCATGAGTCTTACATCATATGAATCAAAATTATTTTGACTGAGCTGATTTTTAGTTATTAATATCAATGGCCTACAGATGATCAAAAATTCTCCCTCAGTTCATATTTTCATTCTGTAGAAATTAAGACAGCATTGGCATGTCACTAGCTGCTTGAATCATATCCATGCTTTAGAACTAAATGACTGGGGAGATGAAATTAACCATTAAGTAAATAAGCCAGAACACTATGATCTATGTCCAAGCACTTGAGCTAAGATGGCTTTGACCAGTGAAATCTATTCATACTGAGAAGACTGAGACTGAACATGCATTGAACAAATAATATGTGGCATTACTGTGTGAAATTATGATCTGAAAGTTATCATTAACTTCCATCTCTTACTCTTCCCACACTATTTCCTTGGCCAAACCACTGAGCAATAATAATTCTGAAAGTCACTGGGAACAGAGAGATCAAAGTTAGCAAGAAATATACTTCATGATTACATTTTAACTATATTATAAAATCAGCAATAAAACAAGTATGCTATAGGAGGCATTAACACTAAATAAAGCAATAAAGCCAGAAAGAAGTGTGAACAATCTTGCAAAATGAAATTCCCAAACATAAATTATGTAACTCATTCTGATGGGGGAGACTGTCAATTATTTGGAAGGACATTTCAATGGATAAATGTAAGAAATGAATAAAGGTGGTTGGACAGTAGATTATAAAAGGTAAACCAAGAGAGATCAAGAAGAACACGGGCAATAACAAAACCAAAAACTGTTAATAAAACTTAAACTACAGTGACATTTGCAACTAATAAAATAGATATCTTTAGCTGTTGGTCTCTGGATCTGTTTTAGTCAGATTTTTGGGTAGAGCCTCTCATAGGATAGTTATACTAGGTTCCTGTCTGTAAGCATAACAGAATACCATTAATAGTGTCAGGGATTGGTGCTTACCCATGGGATTGGTCTCAAGTTGGGTTAGTTATTCATTGGCCATTCATTTAGTCTCTGCTCTATCTTTGTCCCTGCATTTCTTGTGGACAGTAAAAATTTTGGGTCAAAAGTTTTGTGGATGGGTTGTCCTCCTTATCTCTTTACTGTGGGTAGCGCCTGGCTACAGGATGTGACCACTTAAGATTCCATATCCTGACTGTTATGAGTCTTAGCTAAAGTGATTTCCATAGGCTCTTGTGAGCCACCCCCATCCCAGGTTTGTAGCATGTCCTAGAGATGCCCCAGGCCACACCATGCCAGCTGACAATTCCACTCATTCTCCTAGACTTCTGGCACTCTCTCCTGCCTCTCCCCACACCTGATCCTAACACCCTCCCTCTGTCCTTCTCCCACCCAGTTCTCTTCCTCTGTCTGCCTCTTATTATTATTTTATTTCCCCTTCTAATTGAGATTTAGGTACCCACACTTGGGTTTCTTTTTTATTGAGCTTCTTTGACTCTATAGATTATAGCATGGGTATCTTGTCATTCATTGACAGTCTCCCTCACAGGAATGAGTTAAATGATTTATGTTTGGGAATTTCATTTTGCAAGATTGTTCATACATCTTTCTGGATTTATTACTTTATTTAGTGTTAATGTCTCCTATAGCATACTTGTTTTATTGTTGATTTTATAATATAGTTAAAATGAACAGGGTATACCATGCATGTTCTTTTGGGTCTGGATTACCTCACTCAGAATGATATTTTCTGGTTCTATCCATGTTCCTGTTAAACTCATGATGTCCTTGTTTTCAGTAGCTGAATAGTATTCCGTTGTGTAGATGAACCACATTTTTTGATCCATTCTTCAGTTGAGGAGCATCAATGTTTTTTTTTTCAGTTTCTAGATATTATGAATAATGCTACTGTGAAAATAGTGGAGGTATATACCTTGCAGTATGGCCGAGCATGTTTCAGGTATATTCCCAGGAGTGGTATATCTGGGTCTTGAGATATATCTCTTGTGCCAAGGAAGTGTTTCTGAACCCCAAAAGAGCAGTCAAGAGCCAATCTGATGCAATGACACCAGAGAGGAGAGAGACTCCTTTCTCTACTCTCTCTATATCAGTGTCTATGGCGTCTTTTAAATATTGTAATGTTTGTTTGGTAACACTAAGAAAGCTACCACCATTCCTGTGCTGGCCATGCCCAATCCTATGAAAACCACCAGAGTTATAGCCAAAATTGTTTCTTGCTTGTCTCTTTTGGGGACTAAACCTGAGGTTCCATCTGTAAAATTTAGGACTTTGTCATCAGAGTGATAGATAGTCCTAGGTAACAACTGGACAAGTATATAGAATTCTTTGCCCTGATGTAGTACAGCCCTGTGGATGCATGGGGTGAACCCAGCAATGCATGCGCACCAGGCATTGGGGGAGGGTGATGGTAATAGTTATTTATCATCATCTGGATTTATCTTGTAGGTCCAGTTACAAAGATGGCTTTAAGTCCCAGGGACTATCTCTATGCAGGAACCCTGTCCTTCTATGACCTGTAAGGTCAGCCTAGCCTTACCTTGTTGCCATCTGGTGTTCTCAAATTCAGTTAAAATTTCAATCAGGGCTATGCCTTCAAAGTAGGGTAGTCTTATTTCAGAACAAACAATGATTCAGTCAACTCAGGTCTAGAGGCATTGGTGACTTGCAAAGACTGGACCATCATATTCCAAGGGTTGGTGGGGGGTGCTGTCTGAGTTCTCATTACTCAGTCTTTGTGGTGTCCCTGGACTTGGGTGGGAGTCTTGCTAGGGGAAGATGGGTTTGTGCCATGGAGTAGGATTAGAGTCTGGGCCCGCAGAGGTGGTGTAGATTAGGGTTTAGCCAGGAGGACTTTGGGGTGTGTCTGAACATAGATTCAGATGGTGAACAGGACTCCAGGATCCTTACCAGAAGTGTAAAATCTTACTTCCCAACTTTTATAGGTAGCCCACTCAGCCTTCTTGCTATCATCTGTGGGTCTAATAACAAGAGCACTGCATTTCTCCCCAAAGCCCTGAGTACTGAGGCTAGTCACGGTGATGAGGTCCTTATTAGCAGTCTTCCGGTGTATCCAGCAAATGGATTCACATCCCCAGGATTCACAAAAGACCTCAGAGCCTCCACATTTCTTGTGTTGATTGTGGCTCTGGGAATATCCTGGACAAATGTAAGAAGCTTGGTGTTTAGTTCCCCAATGCCCCAAACATATGTTGCAGTCGTAAGCTGGTAGGTACTCTTGCAATGTTGCTCTAGAGAAGGGAGTGCCATTTTTACCCACTACATAGCAGACATAAACATGGAGATCAGGGAATCAGGTACCTGGGGGCATAATCTGAAAAGTGGAATTGACAATCTGCACTGTGGCCGTATTTAGTCTATGTCTTTTTATTGGGGAATTGAGTCCATTGTAATTCTGTTAATTTTCATGGCAGTAGGTATTGTCAGAGGATGACATAAGGGCATTTCCAGTGAGACTTTAGTGACCCCTGGCAAGGTCTCATGACTAGAACACAATCTCTTGGTTGGAATCAGTGGAGCTCTGGATGTAGACCTGTTTCATAGAGAGTACGAAGTTTAGGCCAAATATGTTTGTATACCCATTGGACACCTTCGAGATCATCCAATAATTGGCAATTGTCTATTTCTGTAATAACCTATGCCTGTATATTGAAGATAATTGTGAGGGGAGGTTAACTAACATACTGTCAAAATGGGTGAGTCTCATGTGCTATGGGGAGTTTTGTACTCTATAAAGGGTAAAGGGGAGGCGAGTCATCTAGTCACCATCAGTCTCAGGGTCAATTTAGCTAATGTCTCTTTTAGGATTCTATTCATCCTCTCTACTTGTCCTGAACTCTGGGGTCTGTAAGCACAATGAAGTTCCCAATAAATCCCCAGAATATCAGCTAATCCCTGACTTACCGAGAACACAAATGTATTTCCATCTTCTGACCCTGTAAGCCTAGGAAAACTGTACCATGGAAGAATGTCTTCTAGCAGTTTCTTTGCTATCATCTGAGCAGTCTCATACTTAGTTTAGAAAGCCTGAGTCAATCCAGAAAAGGTATCTATGAACACCAGCGAGTGTTTGTATCTGAATTTTCCTAGTTTTACCTCCATGAATTCCATTTCCCAATACATTTCTGGCTCAGTGCCCCAGTATCAAGCACTGGAGTTCTTCCAAACTGGCAACCACATTGGTCAGCTGAAATGCCTCATAATTCTTAACAATTTCAGCTATTTCAAATTGGCATCTCTAATTCTGATGTGGGACTGGCAGACTGAGTCCTGCATTTTCCAGGCTCCCATGTGTGAAGAACAATGGATCTTTTTCAGTATTTGAAGACCTATTTTCTCTGGTACAATTAGTTTGCAGTCTGCTGATCTCCACCATCGCTTATGACACTGAGACATGGGCAGATTTCTGGCTCAGATCATGATTTTTTGAATGTATAGGGTTGTCAGGGGAGAGTGTAGGGTCCCATGGATCCAGAGAAGTCAAGGGCAAGAGAGGTCCAATTTTTAGGTCAGCATGTTGGACTGCTTTATCTGTACTATTGTTGCCTTCTAAAACTGGATCCTTCCCTCTCTGGTGTCTCAAGCAGTGGATAATGGCTAGCTTTTTTAGGCCCCCATACCCTTTTAGTTGGGAGAATATTTCCTCATTATTTTTGATAGTCTGTCCTGCTGTCAGAAGGTCTCTCTCCCTATAAATATACCCATGGACATGAGCACTACTAAAGGCATTTTGTCTTTTCTCAGCTCTGATGCTTTGGTGAGAGCTACCAGTTCAGCTTTCTACGATGACATTCCCGCCAGAAGTGGCTCTGCCCATATGATCTCAGTTTTTGAGATGACTGCTACCTCAACATACCTTTGTCTGAGGCTATTGTCATTGGTAGTCCATGTTACCTCTGCATCCGTTCAAGCAGTCATGCAGAGGCCCCACTGAGGTCTGGGTCAAGCAGCAGGATATCTGGGCTTTGGGCAGCTAGGGCCTGAAAAGTGATAATGGGGTCATCCTGATATTATCCATAACCAGGAGACTGTTGGCTGCAATGATGAGTAAATGGGTGGTGGGGGGGGTGAATGGGTTTCTGGCAACTGGATCTTATTTCTTTGACAAGTAGGCCACTGGCTGATGCCAGGGCCCAGAGACTGACTGTGTATCCCCTGGGTCTAGGAAGGTCACCTGCTTGACTGAGTAGGGCCTTCTTAGCACAAACACGTCTGTGCTAACCACGTGCCAGCCACAGGTACAGATTTAAGAATTTTTTTTCTAGAACAGAATGACAGATGAGGCAACACTCAGAGTTAGTGAATAGAGAAAGACACAGTCTGCAGTGTTGCACAGATGTTCAAAACCAAAGTCACCACAGCATGGCTCAGTTTCTGAAGGGTTACACAGGTGCACCCACTGCCACTGGACAGGTGCACAGACAGATTTAGCATGAGGACAGATATTTTTACTAGATATTTTCTTCATTTACATTTCAAATGATATCCCCTTTCCTGGTTTCTCCTACAGGGAAAAAAAAATCAACCCTATTCACCCTGCTTCCTCTGCAAACCAATCCACCCAATCCTGTTTCCTGGCCCTGGCGTTCGCCTACATTGGGGCATAGAACTTTCACAGGACCAAGGGCCTCTTCTCCTATGGATGACTGACTAGGCCATCCTCTGCGACATATGCTGCTGGAGCCATGAGTTCCACCATGTGTACTCTTTGGTTGGTGGTTTAGTCCCTGGGAGCTCTGAGGGTATTACTTAGTTCATATTGTTCCTCCTATGAGACTGAAAACCCCTTCAGCTCCTTGGGTCCTTTCTCTAGTTCCTTCATTGGGGACCCTGTGCTCAGTCCAATGGATGGCTGTGAGTCTCCTCTTCTATATTAGTCTGGCACTGGCAGAGTCTCTCAGGAGACAGCTATATCAGGCTCCTTTCAGCCAGCACTTGCTGGCATTCACAAAAATGTCTGGATTTGGTGACTGTATATGGGAAGGATCTTCAGGTGAAGCAGTCTCTAGATTGTCCTTCCTTCAGTCTCTGCTCCGCACTTTGTCTCTGCAACTCCTTCCATGGGTATTTTGTTCCCCCTTCTAAGAAGGATGAAAGTATCCACACTTTGGTCTTCCTTCTTCTTGAGTTTCTTGTGGTTTGTGGATTGTATCTGGGGTATTCCAAGCTTCTGGGCTAATATCCACTTATCAGCGAGTGCATACCATGTGTATTATTTTGTGATTGAGTTACCTCACTCAAGGATGGTATCCTCCAGATCCATCCATTTCCCTAAGAATTTCATAAATCGATTGTTTTTAATAGGTGAGTAGTACTCCATTGTGTAAATGTACCACATTTTCTGTATCCATTCCTCTGTTGAGGGACATATGGGTTGTTTCCAGCTTCTAGTTATTATAAATAAGGTTTCTACAAACATAGTGGAGCATGTGTCCATATTACATGTTGGAGCATCTTCTGGGTATATGCCCAGGAGTGGTATTGCTGGGTCCTCAGGTAGTACTATGTCCAATTTTCTGATGAACCATCAAACTTGTTTCCAGAGTGGTTGTATCACCTTACAATCCCACCAACAATGCAGAAGTGTTCCTCTTTCTCCACATCCTTGACAGCATCTGCTATTACCTGAGCTTTTGATCTTAGCCATTCTAACTGTTGTGAGGTGGACTCTCAGTGTTGTTTTTATTTGTATTTCTCTGATGACTAAGGATGTTGAACATTTCTTAAGGTGCTTCTAATCCATTCACTATTCCTCAGTTGAGAATTCTTTGTTTAGCTCTCTGCCTCATTTTTAATAGGGTTATTTTGTTCTCTGGAGTCTAACTTCTTGAATTCTTTGTATATATTGGATATTAGCCCTCTATCAGATGTAGGATCAGTAAAGATCTTTTCCCAATCTGTTGGTTGTGGTTTTGTCCTATTGACAGTGTCCTTTGCCTTACAGAAGCTTTGCAATTTTATGAGGTCCCAAGTGTTCAGACAGACAAGAAGCCTTTAGCATGGACAGATTTAGTGTACAAATAGGAAGCAGAAAGCTTATTGCAGCACTGCAAACACAAAAATAGACGAACCTAGACTAGATTTGCCAGCATTGAGACCCTCCAGATCCATAGTCCTGAAAGCCATGGGGAACTTCACAGCCAATGCACAAAAATATTATTCCAAGAAAGTGTTTGTGAACTCTGAAAGATGAGTCAGGAGCTGATCCAATGCAAACACATCAGGGTTTTTATCGCTGTCCTGCGAGACGATTCTGGTGGAGGAAAAAGTTCTGAACGTTTATCAAGACAGGGTTTTATAGAAAGCAGCAAGTGAAGAGTGAGGGGTTCTAGCCTGGCAGGCGTTTAATTAATGTGGTGCAGGCTTTTAACACAGCAGAAGAGATTTGTTGGGGGAAGTAACCTAGAGACTGGTGCTAAATAAAGGTTTGTTGGAGAATATTAACCTGGAAATGCATGCCTTATTGGGGTTAGCCTAGGAACTTGAGCTAGGCTTGGGTTTTGTTGGGGGGTAACATGGAAACTAATGCTACGTACTGGCCTTGAGGTCAAACTTACCTCAGGTTCTCTAAGCTGGAGTCTAAACCCAAAATTTGGTCTCAGAACTATTCACAGTTTTCTGAGAAACTATCAGATTGATTTCCAGGGTGGTGGTACAAGTTTATACTCCCACCAGAAATGGAGGAGTGTTCCACTTGTTCCACATCCTTGCCAGCCTGTGCTATCACTTGAGGGTTTTTTGTTTGTTTTTTTGTTTTGGGTTTTTTTTTGGGGGGGGG
>JADRCD010168728.1:33087-66733 GCA_019843815.1 Montemys delectorum | reverse complement strand
ACACTCATGCACACCCACAGGCACACGCATACACACACACACATACACACACACACACTCACACACACATATACACACACACATACACACACATATACACACATGCACACACACATGCACACCCACATGCACATGCACACACACATACATACACACACACACACACACATGCACAAACACACATACCCACACACACACACACCTGTACAGGTATGCCACTATAGAACCAAAGCATAACAATAGAAATCACAACTGCTAAAAATATCTGATTGTATAACCTCAGTTCTTTCAAAACTACATTTCTGATATGTTTGCATGCACTGAATGTTACCTTTATCAACATAAGAAACAGGCAAGGGAAACAATGGAAAAATTGAGGAGATTTTTTTCTAAACATTTAGAAAAGCTGTTTAAAATCTAAATGTTGGTATGCAGATTGCATATTAGAAGTGAGCTAGTTAATTAACAATTTCTCATTTGTTTAGCTAAAGTCAAATGATTTCTGTAATGGAAGCCCCAGATAAACTGAAGGGAGAGATGAATTTATAGGTGAATATTTCCTTAAAATCTGACAAAGTCTAATCAATGTATTTTTGTGACATATTGTTGTGAAAGTCTGGTGTTCTTCTTCCTTTTGCTTCCTAATGCTAAACATCTATTCTAACCTTATACGTTAACAATTGAAAACCAAACCTACCTGTTTCTAATTCACATTGAATTGTCTTCAAATTCCATCTCTAAATAGCTTGTTAGAACGAGATACCACTAAGTCATCAACAATTAAATCAATGACATAAAATCAATAACACAATGTTAAATATTTAACCGGAAGTTCACTAATAATTCCATGGCAAGTATAATTTTTATCCCTCCCTTTTATAGTACCTAAAAATCTTGAATTTTATATATATATATACATATGCCCAGGCATTCCTCCTGTCGATAGGGAAGCCAGAAGAGGAACTCGAATAAGTAAATGATGGGTTTGGGTTGCTCTCAGTTTGCTTCTCCTTATCTCACATTTATCTCTTTGGCATGATGAAGGGCAACTCAACGTTGATTGTGAAAACAAACACAATTAGCACAAATGCAACATATGTTAACGCTGCTGTAGCGGAATGACAAATGAGCTGCAGGCGATGCCGACACCTGTTCTTCAGGAGGATGTGCAACACACAACCTCAGCGGAGAACGGAGCTTTGAGCCACAAAGTGCACATCGCAGCAGTGATAATGGTTTATGTGACTCTGGAAGCATTCTCACTTTCATTAATCCATTCTCTGATTGCTGCTACCTTCTCTTATTCATTCATAACTTCACAGTTGACTTTGAGGTGTGCTAAGTCAGGTGGAGGAGCTATGCAGAGTAGCTGCATGGGCTATATTACTGACTCTAAGTCCTAGGTGACTGGCAATGTGTTTTCCATACCAGAATAATCCCTTCTCAGACGCTGTGGTTATCTTATTGATCCAGAAGTTTGTTGAAATTATTGGGCAATCCCAGTAGTTGATTCTTCATTTGGAGATTCCTAAGCATCTTTTGATAACCTTACTCAATGAAAATAATGAAATAAAAAGAGAAGACATGACTACTCCTAAGGTACGGAGAATTTTTATTGTAGATATAAGAGAGAAAGCTGGTAAAGGGACGAATCTAAGATGAACGTAGGTTAGAAGAGTAACCTGAACCACGAGAGGAGAGAGAAGAGTGGGAGGAGGGAGGACAAGGGATGAGTCGCGAGCTGAGAACCAATAGAAGTAGTCTGGACCTGGGCAGGTGGGTGAGCACCCTCATAGAAGCAGGGTTAGGGAGGATGGGATAGTGGGTTTCTGGAGGGGAAACCAGGAAAGGGGATAACATTTAAAATTAAATAAATAAAATATTCAGTAAAAAAAAAAAAAAAGTAGTAGTCTTGACCAAGAGGTCAAGAGACTGACACAGCCAAAATAGCTGTATTATAACAATAACAATATTGTTAATTATAACAGTTATATAAAACTCAGGCCAGGGAAAGGGGAAAGCCCAGCCCCAGGGTTGGGGGCGGGGTGAGAAGTGCTGGGAGGAGCCCCCGGTAAGGAGTGGTGCTGCCAGAGCTGGGAGGAGCTGGCCAGCATCAGCTCCAATAAGTTAAATAAGCATCTCAGCCAGCCACTTGTTTCTGAGAGGTATCCCCTACAAACTTGAGTTGCTGAGTGGTGGTTTGGTGGTAAGCTCTGGATGTCATACACAAAATGCTCAAATGAAGGCCAGCTGATAAAAAGACAAATGCTAAGCATAATGGTATATATCGTCTTCCACCTTTTACCCAAAGAATCCATGTCAAAACATTAGAATTTCCCAGCAACATTTTCTGATCTTTATTATCTTAAAAAGAGTCCAGCATCCTATACAACATGTATTGCTGCCGTCCTGTTGTTTACTGCATTTTATTCCTGCTTTGCCTCTCTTTGCTTTAAATCATAATCGATAAAGCGCTTCACTATAACAAATATAATATGTTTCCGGAGGACACTCTTCCCTGGAGTGTGTCAATGTAAAGTATGTCTTCCTATTTTAAAACGTTGATGAATTTCTTTGCATCTGCACATCAACTCTGTCTTCATTTTTTCCCAGTCTTCTCCTTTTGTGAAGAGCATCACAAGTCCAGCTCTAACCCATACTTAATAATTGTACTCCATTGTGGAGTTTCGGGTATTCAAGTCTACAGCTCATATGTCCTCATAGGCGTCTCTTACTGGAATTATGGAGAAAATGACAACTCTATAGAACTTTGATTTTTCTCTCCTGAATAATCATCAATCTTTGTAAAAATATTTCTTTGTGATTTGTTTATTATTCATCTTACTGGTCACAAAATTGACACTAAATATGAGAGAAATATTTACTGTGCTTTCCAAAGTGGGATTTGGAGAGGACGTAAAGAATAGGTTGTAGTGTAGACGACACAGATTTTAAATGCTGTTGGTAGGTAACAGTTGCCGACTATGGGAATTTTCTGAAGTTGTCTCATGTATGAACTGACAAATAACTTTAAAAATTTTGGATCATAAATCTGTCAAGAGAAAAACGGAATCAAAGTATGTAAAGTATTTGTAGATCTTAACATACAGTAAATGTCCTGTGTGTTAAAGTTAATTATGTTAATTAACTATTGTTGATTATAATAATTTCTATCATCTCAGAAACTCACACTGCACTTGACTCAGCCCAGCTGTTAGCCAATATTGTGTTGGTGAATGAATAAAATGAGTCAATGCTTGCTGTAAATAGCACAACTTTTGTAGTGACATTTTTATAATATTTACCCCCTTTGATTACCTTATTATTAGGACTTATTTCTTCAGAAATTATCTTTATCTGTGCAAGAGAATTCATTCTGACTTACTCTGCCGTATACTTTTGTAGAACTTTGCCAGATCTGCGAAGCAGAGTGAACATGAATTGGGGAGAAATGAAGTTATGAGTGGAATGGCCTGATGCCACAACAGCTTCTCTTTTGTCAATATTAAAAACAATCTCTTCACATAGAGTCCAAAATAGCTATTTAGCAATATAAACTGGGGCATGTTTCTCTGTTCTGTAAAAGTTTTCAATGACTTCTTTTTACACTAAAAAGAAAATCCACATTCTTTAATGTCTAGCCAAAATGACACTAGCTCTTTCTCTGAGTCCATGTGCAGCATATGTCTTACCTATCAGATCACAGACGCAGGAACCTTGATCTTGGGAGAGGGTCAGATCACCCTGTGCTTGAAATGTTCTGCCTCCCTCTACAGTGCCCTTTCAGTGGATTCTGACTCATATCTTTGTGTGGATGCATTGTGCTCTCCTCAGATGTCTATCTTCCTTGATCCATCCTACCCAATCATATGTTTCTGCCCCATTTTTTCTACCTATCATCATAAAAGATTATCAACATACTTGTCAATTTGCCTCTCACTTTCTGTATTACCCACTACAGTGCAAATTTCAGGATAACGGGGACTTTGACTCCTCATTTTGGCCCAACTCCTATTGCTACTTGTTAAAACAGACAAAGACGCTAGATATAGAATCTGAATTGTAGCAAAAGACAGCAGAAACAGTCAAGAGATTTAAAAGGTTGCCCTGTACATTTGAAGGGGCTTCTACAGAGCAAGAAAACGTTGATTTCACCATATAAGATACACTGGAATTCAGAGGAAGGAAAAAGTGCCTTCCAATGAGACATCCTGGAATTACTGGGGTCCAGACATATCACAAATTATAAAGTGAAATAAGTGCAGTTATTAGATGAGCCACCAACTGCTGAAGTTGTCCTATATACTACTGGTTTTGGAAATACTATCATGATTGAACATAATATCATGAGATGTTATTTCTTGGCACCTTGGTATGAATTATGTCCTAGAAAAGAGGCACCCTTGAAATTCTACTACTGAAGATAAACATGATAAAGACCATGAGAAAAAAAATCACCTTTTATGTAACAAAGTCCTTCTGATCATTTATATGCCCTCTGAAAAATATTTTATTTTCATTTGGTCCTCTAATGATATCAAGAGAAGATCTCTCAGACCTGCCCTTCTCTACTTTCAAAGAACATGAACTTAAATGATGTAGTGACATTCCTAAGACCACAGATTCTGAATTTACTCTGGAGACTTTGTAACATTTGGTCAGAGAATAGCATTCCTTAATCATGACCTCGTCTCCATTGAAAATTGTGCATTTTCATATTTTACATTGTCCTTACTATCTACTGACATCTTTATCTCTTATTGATTCTTTGTGAATCTTAGAAGATCATGCATCCCAATCTCATTTATCTTCTTGTCCCTTCATACCCACCCTTTGCCTGTGCAACAACTCCCAGCAAAATAAAATAAGATAAAAGCTAAAAATATCTTGTTGTGGAAAGTGCATCACAGTGTGTCCCACAGTATACATTTTTTTTTCATACATTTTGTAACTGTTCATTGGGATGCGTCATTGGTCTGTCTTGAGCTTTTCACTTCTGCCATACTGTCTATAGTGCATCCTCTCAGGGACTCCTTTTGGATATTATGTTGTGGCCCCATGTCATGAAGCTCCTCAAGCATTGGGTCTGCAGGGCTATCTCTTTCGAGTGCTCTGGAAGATTACAGGTGGCTTAGATGTTGGGATGAGTCAACCCAAAGCCCTGGAACTGGCCCTGGGAGGTAGTTGAGTTGGTCAGCCTGCCAACTCTCCTGTGTTCACACCAGCAGTGTGAGCTCCCCAGCACTGCCCTGGCTAGCTCACCTAATGCTGCAGTTGGCTAGGGACAGGGTCAGCCTTCTTGCTTTCATGTCCTCTGGGATGGCTGACTCATTCCTTTGCCATCATGATCAGCTCTACTGTGCTCCTTAGGCAAGGCACAAGGCTCACTCTTTCCATTGCTACAAACAGTGAGGGGCAGAAACAACCCTCCCACTCTCATAACCCCAGGGGCCGACTATGTGCCCGGGGTCAACTCTCTCATGCGCACACCCTTGGCAGTGGCTTACATGCATCTCAGTCACCAAAGTTACCTCTACTATGCTGCCCAGGCAAGGGGTAGGGCTAGCTCAGCACGTAAAATTGTCTCAGATGGGAATCCCCACCACGGATATCTGCATGACCTTTGGTGATAACAAGGGCTTAGGACATCAACACGGACCCTGGCTGCAATAAGACCATACCCAAACATGACCCCTGGAAGTAGCCTGGGCCCAGATGTCCCCATGGTCTCAGGTGGCAGCACAGACTACTCAGATCCACATGTCATTCCAGGTAGCCCAGCCCTCAGATATCCATATGGTCTCTGGTGGCAACCTAGACTACAGGCATCTGCTTGGCCTTTGGTGGTAATTCTAACCACAGGCATCAATGCAGACCCCAGATGCAGCAAAACCACGGACCCAGACATGGTAGCACCCTGGGCCAGGAACTCACTACGACTTCCTCATATAAGTTGCTCCTTGCTGCCCTTTGGCTCCCAGTTCCATATTTCTCCATGGTGTACAAACCCCTTGGCTTTGTTTCCTCTTTTATTTCTCCACCATGTACTCCAAATTTCCCATCTCTCCATTACATGTTCCTTTTTTATAGTGTTGCCTCCTGCAGGTGCTTGGATGGTTTCCTTCTAGCTGCAGCGTGCCAGCTAGCCATGTATTAAATTCTTAATGAAAGTCAAGTTGTCTTGTGGATGAGTTGGGACTCACCAAATACTAACAATCCTCTCTGAGTAAGCATCCCTGATGAGTATCTTTCTTATGCCTGAGGTTAAAGGATACAAACATCAACTCGGAAATATCCATCAAGTCATTTTGCCCTCTTAAAAGTCTCTGTGAGGATAATAACATAGTTTCTCTGATAACAAAATATTAGTGTTAAAGGGTTGTCGGAGACCACCCACACTGTGTAAATAAATACTGTGAAAGAAGAATCAGTGTTTATTTTTTCAATCTTAAGCATTTTATTGAAACACTTATGCAATAAAAAATAACAAGGCTCCAAATAGGACAGTCTTCCATTTCATCCTGAGGAAGAAGATAGGCCAATTAAATTGCTAGCCAAGACCAAAGCAATTTGGTGATGCCTGTATTATGTGTCATGGAATTCTTTTTGTTTGTTTTTTGTTTTTGTTTTTGTTTTTGTGAGACAAGGTTTCTCTGTATAGCCCTGGCTGTCCTGGAACTCACACTGTAGACCAGGCTGGCCTTGAATTCAGAAATCCACCTGTCTCTGCCTCCCAAGTGCTGGGATTAAAGGCATGCGCCACCACTGCCTGCTGTCACGGAATTCTTAACAGCCTGTCCTCTAAGGAGCTGTGCCCAATATAAATGTACATTAACTATAGTATTAGTACAATTACTCACATAAAATTCCCACTCAAAAAGACACAGTAGACACTCAAAAAGATACAGAGACATCAACAATGTTCTATGCTAAAAGAAGCCAGAACATAAAATATTTGAAAACATTCTTTTACAATCAGTAAATCTGTAAATTCAAACAGATTTGAAATATATATACATATATATGCATATATGTATATATATATATATTAAATTAACTATCCATTCCTGATTTATTTTACCATGCTGTAGCTGTATCAAGTTGAAACATGGTTCCTCACTTTGATGTTTCCTTCTCTAAATAAATACAATGAAGGTTTCAAATTTTCTTCTGCTTCCCAGAGTTTCTTTCCTTTATTATAGCAACTGTAGATAAAAATCAACACTGTATGGTTAGTGATTTTTTTTTAATGATTTAAATTCTATATTTTGGACTAGTGATAGCCTATATGTGAAATGTAAGGAACTAAAGATCCAAAACAGGACAAAACAGTGTAGACACTCTTGCTGGGCTTTAAGGGACATTCTGGTGTGCTTGTCTTGTTAGTATAGCCAAGCAAGCCAGCTCTGATAACTGACACAGCCAGTCTTACTTTTGTACAGCTGGCTTGGTTGGCTGAAGGAAAACAATGTGTTTCAATGTGATTTTCACCACTGAGCACCTGTCATTTTCCAGATTTAGATATAACGTGTGCTGCTAAACCAGGTTGCCCTCTAGCCATGGCAGTCACACTCTGAATTTCAGATATGTTGTTTGTCACTATCATAGGATATTGGTTCTCAGCATAAAATGACTGGTTGTTTTAAGTTTACACACACACACGGAAAAAAAGGTGAGCAGTATTCTCTTCTTTGTTTGTGACCCATTGGCAAAGCCTCAGAAAGTTGTCATTTGGATTTCTCTGCCATGTGGCCAGAGCTGTCACCAGAAACCTTTTCTGAGCCACCTCTTAGGTGAACAATGGCAGGCCAAGCTCCAATCACTGGCTTACAGCTGACAGCATTGTCAGCTCTACTTTGAGCGTCCTGGGTTCACAGGACTCAACTGCTTTACTCTCCTACTCTTGAGTGGTTTCTTCTGTTATCACCTCTGGGAAAGCCACAGCATCCACTGGAAGGAATACACACACACACACACACACACACACACACACTCACACACACACTCACACACACATATACACACATACACACACACATACACACACACTCACATACACACACACTCACATACACATACACATACACACACACACACACTCACACACACATACACACACACTCACATACACACACACTCACATGCACACACACTCACATACACACACACTTACACACACACACTCACACACATATACACACATACTCACATACACACACACAAATACACACACACTCACACACACACATACACACACACACACACTTGAGTATATATGCTCTGTACACAAATACATAAATACATCAGTGTATGTGTATACACACAGGCCCAGAAATATATTTACGGGCATGTACGTGTACACAATAATCCCCCAAAATATGTATATACATCTTCATCTTTGACTTTGTTATGTGAATAGCTATGTTTGACTTTTTCCCTTGAAAATCACCTTTTTGTACAACATTGGATCCAATGGGAAAGACACATAAGACAGTCGAGTTTTGGTTTTGAAGGAAGAGCAATGCTTTAGTTCATTCTATTGACTTGAAGGTTTGCTAATAACTCTGACCCCTGTGTGCTATTTTATGTATCGTGAATCATATCAGATTTAGAAATTGGAGGGTAAATGGCTCAGAGAATTTAGAGAGCATAATCAATTTTGGTGAAAGGATTAATTAATTCTATGCACAGGAAACCTGTGTAACACAAAGTAGGGTTGTGATGTCTCTACATAAGACATAAAATTTAGACATGAGGTCTGGGATCTCCCACGTAGTGAGAAGAAATCAGGAAATAAACAGTCGTCTAACACACTCCACACTATGTATGCGTAGCCTGAAGGAGTTGGAATACATATGAGAACAAGGAAAGTCTTCTTCACCTGCCCTGGTAAGACTCAGAGAAAGTGATGGCCGCCATCTGAGCAGTCAGAGGAAGAGCAGAATATCAGGAACACTAGTAGATGAGAATTACGAAACCAGACACTTTTTAATTCTTACTTCGAGAGAGCTCAAACTTAGGGTTGAGGAAAAGCATAGCAACAGACGACAACAGTCTAGCCATGACACTTGAGAATCTTGAAACTATCGGACAAAATACAATTAAATTTCAGGAATGTCATAGGGCACTAGGCAGACTTGATTTTGATGAAGACTTTACAAATATTTGTGTTAAGTGGGGAAGATCAAGGCCAGTGTCTCACAAAATGTCTTCCTGACTCTTGGCTGCAACCTGAGAGGAGTCTCTTGAGCCTTTCTTTTTTTTTTTTAATGCAATGCAAGGCAGACCATTTACCTTGGCAACCATTGCCAAGGCCAAAGCTTTCCTTGGTCTAGCACCTTTCTCTCAGCATTTACTTCCTATAATTTCTCTAGCCAATGCCCCCATAAGCACAGAGACTAGCCTTTCTAATAATCATTTATCTTATAGAGTAAGGTAAGAGGTTCAGTACGGTAGTGTATATGTCTTCTATCTTCATAGTCATGGTTTCTGTTGATTTCCAAGGTAACTTCACTTATCCAGTTGCTGACAGAGGATCATTCTGGAGAGCAAGCACATTCTGTGATTTACCAGAGACTATTAGTAAAATCTCTCTTTAGTAACAGCAATGATGAACATGAAGATTTCACTGGCAGAAGTTTTGCTGAGTTAGAAGTTCTAGTGGGTGTGTGGGCCACTTGTTTTTTTTTTTTTCCTTTTTTTCTGTTTTTGTGTTTTTTGCACCCACAGTGACAAAAACATTGAAATGGAACTTTGTGCCAAGATCAGAAAAGGTGGTGATGAAAACCACCCATGGAGGATTAAATGTTTTATCCTTACCAATTATTCATTTAAGCATATACACAATTTTTAATAAAACATAATTTAAAGCTGCATAAGCCCCACACAATCCTACTTGCTTTCAATTCCTCTCAGTGGCACATTGATGAAACAAGAGCTAGGAGCTTGTAAGAAATAAAAGAAAGCAAGCATCGCAGCGTACTGCTTGCTGTTCAGTGAGTCCCTGTCTCGTCGACTTGTTCCAGACTCCATGCTGGTTTCTTGCCACTCCCTCTGCCAGGCCCTTGTCCATCCTTATCTCCTTGAAACTGATCGCTTGTTTACACAGAACTTGAGGTATTCGGGGTTAGTACTGCAGAAATTTTTGGATGATTACAGTTACAGAAGACCTGTCAGTTTTCTTGTTTATTTGTTTTGGACAATTCCTATGAACCAAGAGAATATTATTTATGTAGAGTTTAGGCAACACGGCCTCTCTTGTAGTGATTTCTAACCCTTTATTGAAGCTCTTAGAGTCAGAGGGCAGAACTCCAATGGAAAGGGGAAGACATAAGTTATAAGAACCCTTGGAAATTGGCGTGAAAGCCTTTCAGCCATTTCATTGTAACTGAATGTTTCACATTTTATCTTCCTACATTTCTTAGAAGATAACCCAATTATATGACTCCTACCTGGATCATTAGTTTTCTATAGGCCACTTTTAAGCTACCTCAATTCATGAGAAAAAAACTGTCCTTACAGATTTTATCTTTCTAATTTTATTAGAATGTACTTATTCTGTTATGATAGACCATAATGACATAAAGGTACCCAAACCTCAGTGATTTGACTTCCTGATTGGTCTACTTTAGGTGGTGCACAAGTAACACACATGTAGCAGTAACTATACTTTGAATTTTGATATTTTCTGTCAGGTTAGCTATCTTAACCTACAGTGCTGAGCTGCTATATCAAGCTATACCCCATTCCCACTCAGCTGCCTGATTATACTAGTGATAACTAACAGGGTATACTGCACTGTTGCTAGGCTATGATGGACAATAGAGCAGGGTTTTTAAATTTGTTTTCAATAAATTATTCTTTTAACTTACAATGTTTTTTATTGCTATGTGTTCCACTTGTACTTTGAGAAGTATTTGTAACAATAAAAAATAATAGTTACCTCAAGCACTGCTGTAATTTTTCTACATGTATAAATATGGTCTCCAGTTAATATCTACTGGTTCATATTAGGCGTATCACACTAAGTCACAAAAAGTTTAAGTTAGAATACTGTGGAAACAAAGTTTTTGACAAAAGATAGATGCTTTTGTATTATTAGTAAAACATTCATGTTTGAGGAGATAGTTATAAATGATCAAGAAGCATTTCAATGGGCTTCTAGCTTTTAAGCTGAAATTCTTGTCAGTTTGGAGGAAATGGCTGCACTTTGAGGTTGCTATTTCCACTCCACAATAGTGTTATGTCCTAAGCACCCTTCTCTTTACAAGAATCATTGATACACAATGGGGCAATTAGTGAGCAAAGCACATTATGAACCTTACTGCTTCATAATTGCCATGTGCAAAATAAGAGATACTGAAGGCAACAAAAGGCTGGGGGCTTCCTCAGATATTTTGACTTATGCCTTTGAGCCTCAGACACCCAAGGAGACAGAAATGCTAGTTATTTTTATTTTATTTCAATGTAAGATAATCTGTATGTAAATGATGACTCTTTCAAATGCTCATTTCCCCTAATTATATTTGATTTTACATTGAAACAATCATATTTACAGTCCTGGTTACAATTGGGCGTATTGTGGGGATGCTGAACAGTACTGCAGTGAAGAATATTTGAACAATTCTTTTTATTTCCTTCCCAGAATTTAAGTTTTTGACCACATAGAGCTTAGAAGAGTTGCTTAAAGGAAAGTCATTAATTCTAATATGAGCTCCAATTTTGCTAGGAAAGTCCCTTCTAAGAAGATTTCATCATTTATATTTATTAAATGTATGTAATTTTAAGAGTAATATTTAACCATTAATATTTTAATTCTATCTGTTGGCAATATATTTCTGCATGATAAATATCATATCTTTATTGATCTATATTACAATAAGCTTTACATTCAAATGGCCATTGAGTGATTCAAAGAACAAGCATGTATTACTAGCCTCTGTTGAGAGTGTGAACTGAAAGCAAATTTAAAATGATTTTTCCAAGGTTCACCTATATGAATAGGCACATAGCTGGTAGAAATCTAAATGAAGACATACAGACACAAGTTTCCATGTAAAACTCTACTTCTCTATCCTAAGCCGAGTGGTGGAAAACTGCTCTCTTCCCTCCTCCACAGTATGAGTCAAACACATGGAAGAAAACCATCTCCCCAGAGACACTTGGAAATACTTACTGAGTCTGAGAGTCTGAACTACAAGGGCTGCCTTTTAGAGTTGGAGGAGGGCAGAAGAGCTGTCATATGCTTCTCAAAATTACTTTCCTTATAATATTTATTATTGCTTAGAATAGAAGATGAGTGTATAGACCTAAAACTTAACCTCACCCATTTCAACTATCATATCCTTCACCAGGAGATGGGTCTACTCATGACAGGAATGGTTTATAATTGTCTATATAGAAATGATTCTTTGAAAAATTTCAAGAGTTTTGCTTTATTTACTAACTCTCTCAAAATACTTTTTCAATACACTAACACTTTATATTACTTATTTATACTTATCACTTTTATTCTATGAGTATTTCATGCATATATACAATAAAATATGATCATATCCATTTCCCGTGTCCCTCCCCAACTGTTCCTTAACCTCCAATACATCTCAATTTCATGGCTTCCTTTTTAAATGTTGAAAGGGAGTGGAAAATATGAAATTAATAAAAGACCTATCATGTTGCTGGCCTGGAAGCTCATACATCAGTTTGTTATCCAAATGCAGCACTAAGAATCTTTTTGTTCTCTGTGATTACAGTACCAAATAGCTGATATAATTAACTTATGAAGACACAAGTTTACACCTTTCTTGTTTTGGAGATTTTGACCAATGAGAAAGCAGAATCATTGCTTATAGATTTTAGAAGGAATTGGGGGAGCACACACAGTAGAGAGACATTCTTCACTTCATTAGCTTAGAAAGGGGATGCCTGGACTGTTCCAAAGACTATCCAGGCAGTTCTGTCTCCCAAAGTTTGTACCTTCATCCAGTAACAATCTGTCCAAGAAGTAGAGTTTAGCCCATGAGTGTTTTGGGGACATTTATCTATGATTTCATAGTTAATCTCAGGGAGATTTTTTTTCAAGAAAGGATTTCTCTATATAACCCTGACTGCTCTGCAACTTGCTCTGTAGACCAACGTACACTCAAACTTTCAGAGGTCTACCTGCTTCTTCTTACCAAGTGCTGGGATTAAAGGTATATGCCACCACCAACTTGATCAAAGTGATCTTTTAATGAGATTTGTTAACATTTTTTAAATCACAAAATACAGATGTATAATTAAATTTGTATTAAATTAAACTAAATGTATGACTACTATCCTTTTAAAAATAGATGTCCTTGTAGAGCTCTATTCGTCTACAATGAGCCTATTAAACTGCACGACTTTATTTTTAAAAAAGAAAAGAAAAACATTTCAAATGCCTCTATAAAAATACCAACTGTGTTTGAAGGTCTAAATTCTTGGCATTTGATTGATTCCTTGATTAGGTAATCTTCTAGAGGTTCCACATGTTTTAAATAATCACAATTCTTGTCAAGTGAGTAATAGCCTCTCTGCAGCCTTTGTCCTGGTTCTCCTTTGCATGGTGATGTGTGGTTTTCCCATGAATAATTCTTCTCCCCGTTGTACCTTGCCTCTCCAGCTTTCTTGTCAGAAATCTGTAGCCCCGAATGATATCCAGAAGACCCGCAAAGTTTCTTTAAGATATTTTTTAATTAAGTTTATTCCTTTCGGGTTTGAATTTGCCAAAACCTTGGTTCTCAAATAAAGCAGAAAAGACATCTAGGGTGGTTCCATATTGAATACATTCAGAGTAGTCACCATTTTCACACAGATTTTGCATTTTAGATACTTGAATATCTACTTTCAACAGTCTCTCACAATGTTTGCCTCTGATAAAGGTTTGTTTTCCTCCTGAGATATATGTGTGATATGATATGTATTCAGAGCAAAAAACCAAAAAAATCAGAATAGCTTTCTAATTCTAATATAATCACATTTAACGTGTAACATAGATCATCATCTTTCTGAGAGTCCCACCCTGAAAGGCATTCAGTTAATGAAAAGAAAAATATTAAGATGTCCATGAAAATCTCTTGGATTTAAATTTTTAACAACTCCAAGTGTACATCTTTTTTCTGAGAATAACTTATTTTCTTCTGCCAATGGTTCCCACAAATAAATGTGTCCAAAGTTTTCCATTTTGTCATCCTACAGAAATTCAGCTTAATGTATGTTATAGTCTCATTGTAAATTTAAAGTAATATGTTTTTATCCTACTTGCTTAAGTGAGTAGTTATCTCTTACATGATGGTATCACTAAGACCTGGTTGACTTTGAAACAGCAGTGCCCCATTCTCAAGGCTCTAGATGCTGTCTACAAAATCAGGATATTTACGTATATAATGTGTATAATTTATGTATCAACAGGAACCTGTAGTCCCATTGTCTTGTGTTCTTGGAGGCTACAGTCAAAGGCTGAAGGAAGGGCCATGAAATAATGCCAAACTGATATAAACCCAAGTAAACAATGAAATAACTAGACCTGACTTATTTGCATATGGTCTATTTGGAAATGCAATAGAAAGCACTGAATAAGCAAAAAATAAATTTTCAACATAAATTTTAGAATGTAATTGACAAAAATATAGGCTGGTAATATTTCTAATATTTCTATTATCTCCATTTCTCAATATTTTCATTGAAGGCTGCTTTGAATTATTAGGTGAATATGTACTTCAAACACATTTTGTATCATTTTAATGTTTGCTCTGTATTCTGATCATGTCACTCTAATGGAACATGTACATATATATGTGTGCATGTGTGTGTGCATGTGTGTGCATGTATGTGCATGTGTGTACATGTGTGTATGCATGTGTGTACATGTGTGTGCATGCATGTGTGTGTGTGCATGTGTGTGTGCATGCTCACACACTGGCATGCTTAAGGAGTCCAGGCTTTAACATTAGTTACCTTCTCATTCACCTTCCATTGTAGTTTTTGACAAAAATGTCTCTCACTGAACTTCAATTTCCCTTGTTAAGCTAAACTAGGTGGTTAGTGAGCTGGGAGATTCCTGCTTGTCTCTGCCCACCATCACTCCTGGCTTAAGTTTACATTGATGCTTAGAATTCAAACAGAGGATCTCCTGCTGTATAGCCAACATTACACCTGCTGAACATATCAGTAACCAGTAAAGCATTTTGAATAGGTAATTATTTAACAGAGCTGCACATTGTGTATCCATAAAAGATATTATTTTATAATACTTTTGTCCCATTCCATCAACAATTTTTCTTAAGCACTTTTTATGCCTCCAGGACAAAGCTTTTTTGTTTTCATGGACTCCATATTTTAATTTAAAGTACATTAAAAACCTAAAGAGGTAAATGTGAGTGTGCTAATAAAAACAAATATAATCAAAGAATAAATGAAGGAAAGTATAGACAAATAAATGTCAATAATACAAACATAGGCAAAATAGCCTATGAGACCATTTTGAGGAAGTAACTTCAAGTAATGAATGACTTGAAAGGCCTGTGGTCCAATTCAAGTCTATAACTGTCAAAGGAACAATCCAGAACAGTAAATACAAGTCTATTTCCTTCATGAGAGGTAGGTTCCCACAAGAGGCTTGCAGGGAAAGAATGGTGAAAATTAAGCTAAGAATCAATACTGAAAGGAGACTTAATTTATGTCAGTAAACTTGTGTACTTCAGAACTCAAATATATATATATGTATGTATATATATATTCATGTTCTATAATATATAAATATATAATTGATATATAAATATATAATTTATATAAATATATAATGTGATATAATATATAAGTATATATATGGTTGTATATATATGTATAAATTCTAATATTTTGAAATCAAATATTCTATTTGTATCATAAAACTTTATTGGAGGAACTCGAGTTGGAAGAGGCGAGTCCGGTCTCAAAATGGAGGTAAAACCGCCGCCTGGTCGCCCCCAGCCTGACTCCGGCCTTCGCCGCTGCCGCCGGGGGGAGGAGGGTCATGATCCAAAGGAACCAGAGCAGCTGAGGAAGCTGTTTATTGGTGGTCTGAGTTTTGAAACCACAGATGATAACTTAAGAGAACATGTTGAGAAATGGGGCACACTCACAGACTGTGTGGTAATGAGAGATCCTCAAACAAAACGTTCCAGAGGCTTTGGTTTTGTGACCTACTCGTGTGTTGAAGAGGTGGATGCTGCAATGTGTGCTCGACCACACAAGGTTGATGGGCGTGTGGTGGAACCAAAGAGAGCGGTTTCTAGAGAGGATTCTGTAAAGCCTGGTGCCCATTTAATGGTGAAGAAAATCTTTGTTGGTGGTATTAAAGAGGATACAGAAGAATATAATCTGAGAGACTACTTTGAAAAGTATGGCAAGATTGAAACCATAGAAGTTATGGAAGACAGGCAGAGTGGGAAAAAGAGAGGATTTGCTTTTGTAACTTTTGATGATCATGACACAGTTGATAAAATTGTTGTTCAGAAATACCACACTATTAATGGGCATAATTGTGAAGTGAAAAAGGCCCTTTCTAAACAAGAGATGCAGTCTGCTGGACCACAGAGAGGTCATGGAGGTGGATCTGGCAACTTTATGGGCCGTGGAGGAAACTTTGGAGGTGGTGGAGGAAACTTTGGTGGAAGAGGAGGCTATGGTGGTGGAGGTGGTGGCAGCAGAGGTAGCTATGGAGGTGGTGATGGTGGATATAATGAATTTGGAGGTGATGGTGGCAACTATGGTGGTGGTCCTGGCTACAGTAGTAGAGGAGGTTATGGAGGTGGTGGACTGGGATATGGAAACCAAGGTGGTGGATATGGTGCTGGAGGAGGAGGATATGATGGTTACAATGAAGGAGGAAATTTTGGTGGAGGTAACTATGGTGGTGGTGGGAACTATAATGACTTTGGAAATTATAGTGGACAGCAACAATCAAATTATGGACCCATGACGGGGGCAGTTTTGGTGGAAGAAGCTCAGGCAGTACCTATGGTGGTGGCTATGGATCTGGAGGTGGAAGTGGTGGATGTGGTAGCAGAAGGTTTTAAGATAAAACAGAAACGGCTACAGTTCTTAGCAGGAGAGAGAGTGAGGAGTTGTCAGGAAAGCTGCAGGTTACTTTGAGACAGTCGTCCCAAATGCATTAGAGGAATTGTAAAAATCTGCCACAGAAGGAACGATGATCCATAGTCAGAAAAGTCACTGCAGCTTAAACAGGAACCCTTCTTGTTCAGGACTGTCATAGCCACAGTTTGCAAAAAGTGCAGCTATTGATTAATGCAATGTAGTGTCAATTAGATGTACATTCCTGAGGTCTTTTATCTGTTGTAGCTTTGTCTTTTTCTTTTTCTTTTCATTACATCAGGTATATTGCCCTGTAAATTGTGGTAGTGGTATCAGGAATAAAAAATTAAGGAATTTTTAACTTTTCAATATTTGTGTAGTTCAGTTTTTCTACATTTTAGTACAGAAACTTTAACAAAATGCAGTTTTGAAGGTGTTTTCTTGTGAGTTAACAAGTAAAGAAGATCATTGTTAATTACTATTTTGTATGAATTTTGCTAAAGTTAACTGTAAAGAAACACCTACTGACTTGCAATTTAAGGGGAATCTATTCTCCCCATTTCCAAAACAATGATGAATGGGCGTTGACATGTGCAGAGAATAGATATTTGTATGTTTGCAATGTGTGTTTTAGATAATTAGAATTGGGTAATAAAAAATAGCATATTTGTGAATTTAATAGCATTAAGATTACCTTCAAATGAAAAAGATCTCAAAAGTTAAAAAAAAAACTTTATTGGAAAAATGCTAGATACTGTGACAAATAGTTCTTACTATGAGTTTTCTTGGTATAGTAAAGACTGAGGGCTTTTTTTTAAATGATGAAAGAAAAACAGTGTATTAGCAAGTCAAGGGTGGCACAAATGAACTTCTAT
This sequence comes from Montemys delectorum, assembly GCA_019843815.1. Taxonomy (NCBI): domain Eukaryota; kingdom Metazoa; phylum Chordata; class Mammalia; order Rodentia; family Muridae; genus Montemys; species Montemys delectorum. The sequence continues at coordinate 48,764 of JADRCD010168728.1, read as the reverse complement.
CAGGAGTGACAAGAATCAGACAGGCACTGACCTATGACTTCTGCTCCTAAAACATTAAATTTCTAAATCCATTGAGAAATCTCAAATCATAGTTTTTGTGAAAGGTTCAGACTCTACTTTTAAAAAAATTATTTGAAGAGACTCTCAAATTGTATTAAAACATAAATTGCACTTTGATTCAAAGAATACATTATGTCTTCCACGTGTCTAGAAATTATGTTCATCCACTTAAAAATGTATACCCTCACTGTTTGTTAATTAAAATGGCTGAAAGCCAAAATAAGTTTGCTTATGTAAAAAGCCTAATGCGAGTGCCAAAAAGACCTTTACTAACATATGCTTAATTAAGAAATATGGCAACAGTTATGATAAAAAGCTTTAATTTCTTATTACTACCATACAATGTACATTTCTCAACAAGCAAAACAATTCAGTGAAGCCAGGTATTCAGTGAGCTCACTTCTGAATTCTTAGCATTTAAAAGTTAAGGCAAGAAGGATTGCTCCAAGTTGGGAGTCCCGCTTGGGCTGCAGAGAGAGTCCATGTCTCCAAAGAAATACAAACAAACAAACAAAAAGCGATTTGATGAACATGAATGTACTTAAGCATTAGATGTATCAATTTTCTGGTCTTTTGATGTATTTTCTCCTGACCTTATCCCTGGAAATGCACACAACTTTTTCTTTTCTTGCTACAGAATTCTATATATCTAGCATAGGATTTCATATTAGTTTTAGGTACTAATAACTGAAATTGTGAACCAAATCCAACTTGTTCATATGACCCGCAGTGATATTTTATAAAGGAACACATTATGTGTGCCTTGTAGAACTTGGAGACTTGTGAAGGGGGTGAATACTCTCACTCTGCTTCTCCATTCCTTAAGCTCTATTTTTTTTTTTTTTTAGATTCATGTGCTCATGTTTTTTATTTTAGTCTCAGTATCATTTCAAATTATTTCCTCTTGTTATTAGAGCAGTACTAATCAGATCTCCAGTTGGGAAGAGCCCACTCCCCCGCCCCCAACAATAGATTAAAGGATTTATATATTCAAACATGGTCCTCTCAAAATCCCCAACCTAAAATAGTGGATTTTTCATGAAGTAGGGAAAAATGACAATAAAAGATATGCAGAAGTGTAATTGTGTTAGAGGAATTTTCTCTTTGTGGAAGGACATTTGGCTTAGTGACTCCATTGACTGTTTCATGCATTTAAAACAAAACCAAGCACAAATGCACTGCCTTCCACAGTGTGTCATTTAGAACATTATTGTCACCATGTCTAATTGATGTGACAACTCACCTCATTCCCTTCTTATATCAACTATCATATTTTTGTAAATACTCTTAAAGTTATTTTGTCTTTGACAACAAGGAATCTGATTCATCCTTTTGCCACCTTGTTTACCAAACACATTTATTCGAGCAATCCTTTCTTTACATCAGATCAAAGAACATATTATGGGGCTAGCGTTTCATGTTCAGTTACTGGTCATTTACCTTAGCAACTGCTGATGGAATAAAATTCATATTTAGCTAGCAAAAATTATCTCAGCTTTGTGCAACCTCAATGGATAGCTTGCTACTGTTTTAGCTTCCTGAGTTTTCAACTGCTAAGCAATGGGCAGGTCAATGGCAACTAACTCCCCGCACAGCAATATACTCAGTGTTCTAAAGTACAACTTTGCAAGAATTTGCCAGTGCCATTCTGTACTAAAGTGTGTGCCATGCTATGAATACTATGGAAATTCACTTATTTGATGACAGCCGTTCATTATCACCATTAGAGCTGACCATCATTGAGTACTTGGTACTTACCCAGAACATAAGTAACTGAGGTTGTCGGAACTAACTTGCCACATCTTTACTTCCTCATTTAGTGAGGTCCAACATTTGGGGCTCTTGAGTTGGATAATAAGAGATATGCAGAAATGCAATTGTGTTAGAGGAATTTTCCCTTTGTGGGAAGAAAGGACACATTTACCATCATTTAGACTTTAAGCCTCTGATTCTATGCCCTCTCCCTAGAGCTGTTATCGATATTTCTGCAAAGTAGTCTCAATGCTTTAATCTTTGTCTTTTTTGGGCTTCATTTATTTTCTTCCTTGGCACTATACATTCAGTGAAATATGATTCCTAGAAAATCATATTCTCCTGTTTCCTGTTCAGAGGCCAATTGTGTTGCTAATGGCATAGCAACTTAAAAACTGTTCCTGATTACCCTTCTATAATAGGAAATAACATTAAAATTCAGATGGCAAAGCACATACTGGGTTTTCAACTAATTTACACCAGGATACTTTATAAGAAAATGAGAAAATTCTGAAACTTAAAACTCAAACATAATTGGTGTGTTTTCTTATTGTTGCTGGGTTCTGGCTGTTCTTTTAGCCAAATAAACACCTTTTTAAACATATGTTTTCTTAAAATTAAAACGATCCCTATAATTTCATTTCTCTATTTTTTATTCTTATATTTTTCATTTCTCCAACTTTCCTTTTATACTTATAAAACTTTTCTAAGTCTTAATATTGTTTTTAATTTTTTATCAAAATATAATTATACCATTTTCGCTTTCTCTTTCTTCCCTCAAACCCTTCCCATGTACTCCTTGCTTACTCTCAAGTTCATGACCGCTGTTCCTTTAGCTATTGTTATACGCAAATACACTATGAAATATACAAATGTATGCAAATATATAATCTGCTCACTTCATTGCAACACATGAGGAGCAACCTTTGTTGTTTGATTTATCATAGGACTATCTCCTCACTCTCTACAGAGAGTTAGCCACTGCATCACTAACTTCTCACATGGTCAATGTAGTCTTATAGAAGCCAGCAGATTAATTGAACATTTTGTTAATGAACCTATAAGCTACTCACATTTTATTCATTAATTCAATAAGACTTCCCTCATTCTGCTTAGAATTCAGTCCAGAATCTAACAATACAGTTGACTCTGAATCAGTCTGTCATTGTTTCAGTCTTATATTCTCCATATGATTTTGAGATGTTTAAAAATATTCTTCTCTAATGTATTACTCTACTTCTATCCTCCCCGTTACCTTCAGTCTCCCACTATCCACTCTCCTTCCCCACTTCAGCAAGAGTAGGCATCCCAGAAACATCAGCCTAACAAAGCTACAATAAGACCAGACACATAACATCACCTCAAGCCTGGAAAAGGCAACCCAGTAGGAGGAAAAGGTTCCTGCAAGTAGGCAAAAGAGTATAGGACATCATCCACTCCCACTGCTAGGATTCCCAGAACACCAAGCTACACAACCATAACTTATATGCAGGGGACCTACATCAGACACCTACAGGCTCCTTCATCTCTGGTCAGTTAGTTATGGGAGCTATGTTCTCTGATGTCCATGACTCCTGGGGTTCTTCCAGTCCTTTTTCCCCCTCCTCTATAGGACTCCAGGAGATCCCCCCTAATGTTTGGATGTGGTGCTCTGCATCTGCTCCCATTGCTGGATCTCTGTGGCCTCCTCTTGGATAATGATTCTGCTAAGCTCTGGCTGCAGCACACTGCAAGCAGGACACAGAGTAGATCAAAGATTTTATGGCTGAGTTGTTGTCCCAATCCCTCCATTTGAGGCTGTGCCTGGTTCCAGAAAATGGCCAGTTCAGTATTTGTGTCCTCCATTTATAAATCATACTGGATAATGCTTTTCAGAATATCAATCTCAGGTTGTCTCATATACAAGTAGTCATTATGCCACTAATACATACATCCACAGTCTAAAGAATCTATGTGAAGGCTCAGTAAAATGTATTTATTGTTATAATGCTTAGTTGGATCAGCTTTACATCTGGTAAAAATGTGTGGGTTTTAATTTCTTTGAAAAGCCAGTGTTTTGACTTGAAATGTCCTTTTGAGAGATTTATGTAAGTGCATTTTAGAATGTATAACCCACTCTTGATATATAAATATTTATTTTATTAAGTATATGGTTATGGTTCACAAACATTAAACATGCTCTTCCTTATTAACTCTTAGGCCTTTTCTTAGTACTATGAGAAATTTGAGGTAGCGACATTTAGTTGATTGAAGGGGTCTCTCATTCTGGCTGGCCAGTCCCTGGTTTGCTTAGATGGCCTCTTCAAGGAATGTTATCAGTACCACATTTAAATGCTTTATTTAAATTGATATCAGGTACCATTTGATGTACTTGACCTCGTTACCCTTACTTTCTAGCATGGCTTTTTAATTTTATTTTTTTTTCCTTTTTATTTCTGGTCCTTGTGTACTGCTGGAATCTAACCCACGGCCACCCACATGTGTGGCAAGTGTTCACCCCTTCCACAGTCACTCTCCTCCAAATTTGTTTGTAGAATGATTTTCCCAATCATTTGAACGATTTCAGAAAAATCCATATACTCGCATAGCCTAGACAATGTGTAATCTGGTTTATTTATCATGTCACTGAGATTTCTCCCTCAGAGTACCTGTGGCCTGTTACTAGTCAAATGTCTTTAGTATGTGCACAATTTAATAATGTCAATCACTCTCTGTGCAGACCTCACAATCTCAAAATTTGGGAACCAGTCTTTCTTCGTTCTGTCATTTCTTTCCTGAATGTGTCTTTTATCCTCAGTAGCTCTGTCACTCTTTGTGTATGCTTTGGACCTCTGTAAGGCTCCAAAGATAAACTCATTGGCTTTATTCAGGTAAATCAACAATTACCTCCAATTTGGATAATTCCCATGAACTTTAGTGTAAAGTTCCCAAAGAATAATACAACTCAATTAATCACCAAACACAAACAATTAACTGTCTTTTAATCATGTACTTGATATTACTGTTGTTCCTTCCACTCACTTGCTTGGCCTCAAACTAAATCCACTGATTATGTTTCTCTTTATTCTGTCTTTTTCAAGCTACCCTGAAGTGGTGGTAGTGGTGGTGGTGGTAGTATTAGTTGTAGTAATAGTAGTAGTAGTAGTAGTAGTAGTGGTAGTAGCATCAGTAATATTAGTTTTTTAAATTAGACTGCTCTCCCTGTCTTGCTCCATGTTTGAACATGTCTCATTTTCATTTAAGAGTGGCATAATCCTGCCGTGGGGATGTGCCACTGATCTTTCAAAGAAAGGTGTGATCATATTCTCAATGATGTCACTCTGAAGTGTGCTATCATTCATTGTGAACATACATGTACTGCTCTCCTTGGGGATTGCAAATCTCGCATGTGATCTCTGTGGATCTCCTAAACTAGTGCAGGGCCTTATTTCTAAACTGATTTGTGAATTAAGAAGGAACAAATCCCCTGCATTTTGGATGTTTTGCGTTTTTTAATCATCCTTCAAGCACCATGCTCTTGTAGAGATGATATAAGCCTAGAATGGATAGCCCATTGGCGTTCTTTCTATCTGTCTATCAATCTATTCAGTTATAAGTTCTTATTATGAAACCCTGTATAATACCATACATGCCCGGTCAAACCCTGGAAACAATATATTCAGTAGTTAATTAAGTAAAATTATTTTTTACACCAAGTATGCCAATAAAATCCTGTATGTTTTTTAATTGTCTGTTTCTCCCATTAGTGATCAGTAAAACAGGAACTAGTTCAGATACTTGAGTTCTGAAACTAAATGCTGTGCTTTTCATTTATCCAATTAGGTCCTCTTAGCACCTCAAGCACATGCTTACAAAACATCTTCATTTATAGAAATAACAGTATCCAGATATTAGCCAAGAGACAAAGGAATAAATGCAAGTTCAACAGCTTTCCAAGGAGAACATGTACATTTTTGATTCCTTGAGAGCATTCAACAAATATTAAGTGTACTAAAATTAATCTACAGTTTTTTGAAGGTTCTGTACATGAATACTTTAATAAAGTTTGGGTTTGGCTTAAAACATTGAGTTGCATTTGAGACAAATATGCACATGCAAAGGTGTCAATGCAGTCCTTCATAATCTAACACCCCTTTCTAGGAGATGAATTAGATTCCCAGTTTAAAGTTTCTAACAAAGAACAAAAAAGAAAAGTGGATAATTAAGTGTAAACACATCTCAAGTGTCCCACTAAGTAGGAATACTTTGTAAAATAGACTGATGTCAATGCTGCATACTGACAGTAGTCATTGAGAGTAATCACTGATATACACAGTTATGAACACCATGGAGTAAGTATTTCTACTTCCATCAGCTTGCCATGATACTAGGCTATCAAGCATGACAGCTGGATTTTTATTCTGAGTTTTAGATGGGCACAGTCTTAAATTGTACGATTAGAAAAAAGGTGTTTGTGCTCATGTAAGCATGAGGTTTCTTATGATGAAATTATTCCTATACTGTTAGAGTAAGAGTTTTGTTTCCTTTTAATTTTTTTATTTAAATTTCTTTTATTGGATATTTTCTTTATTTACATTTCAAATGTTATCCCCTTTCCAGGTCTCCCCTCTGGAAACCGCCTATCTCATCTGCCCTCCCCTGCCTCTATGAGGGTGCTCCCCCGCCCACCCATTCATTCCTGCCTCCCTGCCCTGACATTCCGCTACACTGGGGCATTGAACCCCCTCAGGCCCAATTGGCGCTCCTCCCACTGATGTCCAACAAGTCCATCCTCTGCTACCTATGTGGCCAGTACCATGCTGCTGTCCATGTGCATTGTTTGGTTGGTGGTCCAGTCCCCAGGAGCTCCAGGCGTTCTAGCCACTGTTGCTCCCCGCCATGAGGCTACAAACCCCCTCAGCTCCTTCTAACAATTATTTTTATATATAAGGATGCTCTGCCGGCAGTTTGCCTGTGCACCGTGTATGTGCAGTGCACATACAGACCAGAAGGTCGCCTGGGAGTAGAGTTAGCTGCACAGGGTGGTTAGCTACCACGTGGCTGCTGGCAAGTGAATCCTCTCTAGAAAGAGCCACAAATGCTCTTTTCACTACTCATCCATCTCCAGACTTCGGAGTAAGCAATAATTTCTAATCTCCTGAAATGTGGCTATTAGTTTAGGTTATTGAATTCTTCAGCATGTATGTGAGGCAGTTGATTAAAGGATCTTCACGCTAAAAAGGCTTTTAAATGGTTTGCAAAATCAAGTTTATGGAATTCATATGTATCTAGTGGTGAGTGATGTGGGTGTTCCTCTGTTGTTGTATTTTCAACAATTAGTGTCATTTCTGTGGTTGTATATTTAGAATCTCTTCTTTTGACTCTCCAATCTTACTCAGAAGTTTCTCTGCAGGACCTGCCAAGACTGTAGTGGACAGGAATAATAAAGGAAAAATTAGGGAAGAGAGCTAATGAATCTTTGTACTTTACTTGGACAATTCCTGCTACTATTTCACCTTATCAAGTGCCCAAGAAAATGTTTTTGTCACAGTGTCATACTGGGACAAAGTTCATTTTTCATCTACTGGTCAAATTTCAGAAAACATTGCTTGGTCTGGTTCTATCTGGTGGTGTCTACAGAAACTAATGCTTGAATTGTCTTTTTCACTGAATTCAGTATCTCAGTCTTAAATAAATAATTCAAGCATTTTGATGCTCTCCTTTGTGGAAGATATGACACTAGTCTGATAAACAATGAATCATCATGGTGACCTGTGAATACGACCCATAATAATACTGAAAGTGTATGCTACATAAAAGGCAAGTGAGCCAGTTAGCTTTACTTGGCATTTTGAGATATTTTAATGATGAGTTTTTCACCAGTGAATCACTTTTCCAGAATCAACAGTCGAAATTGAATACAATCAGTGCAGAATGGCACACAGTGACCTGAGCTGTTGCATCATTTCTTAGTCAAATGCTCACCATGTCTTCCAGAACGGTACTAGTTCACCAGATGCAGGAGCTCTGCCTTTGGCTAGAGGGAAAGCAAGGAGGATGGACATAGAGCTGCCCCATGTAGAAGACCCAAATCCATCTCACAACAAGTTTTAATTTCCCTTAGAATCCTCAAAGTTATGCTTTGCTTAACCACCCACCCAATGCCGACAATTCACTTAGAAGACAGTCAGCTAATATTTCTCAGACATCAACTTTTGGCTGAAGTAACTGGAAACTTAAGTTTATTAAACTTTTACATACTTAACTATGGCAACAGGGTACTTTAAATTCAACTGTTTGGGCCTCAGGCCTACTTTCTTATACCCTAAAGTATACATTATGGATTAGATGAGAAGTAGTTACCCTTTTGAATTCCTGAATATCACATCTCTGCTGGATAGTAGAGAACAAATCCACAGTATCCATATGATGAACCACACTAGACCTAGATTCAATTTATAAGATAATTAAAATGTAATACTAAGAAATAAGAACATAGCCCTGGTGAGGTTTTAGCCTTTTATACTCTATTATAAGAATTACATATGATAACCGATACAAATGTGTGGAAACTGAACTAGGGAAGAAGGTAAGACATTAATGAACAGTTAAATAACTCAAGGGAAAGAATAATGTAGAACACTAGGTAATTATTCCAAGAACTTGTGTAAGGCCTGTATGAGCTGACTAGAACATTCCCCATAGTATATATTTGGGGAAAAATAAACTAATTACAGTAGACTTTGATAACCTTTTTCTTATAAGAAACACAATGTCAAATTAAATCTCGTGAATACAATTTCAGTGTATTTGTTTTCTTGCTTTCCAAAACTGTCTGTTTTTATAGCCATTGAACTAACATATTCAAATGTTTTCCTATAGTGCATGTTATTAGTTGCCACCCTGTTTAGCAATATTTATTGGAAAGTCATAAATAATCTATCCAATAAGAACATAGGAAACTCTATTGGTTTCAGACTCCATTCTTAAAATGCTTAAATCTTTATTCAGGTAAGAATCTATGCTGCATTTTTATCTTCTTGTTTTGCAGAGTATAGAATGCCTGCCATTCTCCTTTCCTTACTTGGCTGGTTAGGACTCCATACCTGTCTTAGTCTGCATGATTCACATTTGTGCCACTGGGGACTCTGTCCTCAAGCTTGGCAGAGCTTGGCAGTAGTTCTACCCAGACTACACTCAGAGGGTATAATTTGGAAGCAGCTCTATTTTTGTGGCTCCTTCTGGTAATTTATACTAGCCCATCAGCAGCAGCCTTCTATCTTAATCTAAGTCCCCTCAGAATATCTCCCACAAATGATCATCTTTCACGCCTTCCACTGAGCATCAAGCTTTCAGTTCATAATTGTTTGGATCTGTGAGTGTGAAACTCACAGATAAGGAGCGCCAACGTTATCAAATCAAGTTGATGCAGATACCCAACTCATAATTCTCTTTTCAAGATGAAATGAATAATTATAACATAATTTGAAGAAAACTTGGCATAGAGAAACATAATATAAACATAAACTATCTTGATTTTATATAAAACCTGAGTTATATCACTCTTAATTATTAATGAAATCTAAAAATATATAATTTGTCATAAAAATTTGATATCTATTGATTTATTGCATTGAATACCAATGCAGAACATCAGCAGATAGTTATGGAAAATTACTGTGTCTGAGAAGATACTTTATTCAATAGTCACTGTTTTTGGTGAGTTAAGTGTTTAAATAGAGCAGCTGGAAATTTTGATAAATTCAAATATATTGTTCACATTTTAAGTCATGACAGATTATAAACAGAATTAAAAACAGGACCTTGTATTTTTCTGTTTTAGAAATAATAACATACAAATTTTATTCAAATATTTTATCATCAAGTTTAAATTTATCAGGCAAAAGCAAGCACCCCAAAATGTGATACTGAATTCCTCTTGGACCCATGTTTCTTATTATAGAGTTTTAAAAATCATCAAAAAGGAGAATATTCACTACTAATACTTTGAACATTACTGAGTGTGGGAGTTGTATTTGTTTTGAGAAATTATTACTTTATATGAATTCCTGCCTGGCAACTAATTTAAAGATGAAATGCCTGTGCCCACGAAACTGTGGAGCACCGGAACATTACTTACTAAGCAATAATGAATCTATGTCAGAAGAGAGGAGGAGGAAAAGAAGAGAGAGAGAGATTTAAAAAGAGGGAGAGAGAGTGACGGAGAAATAAATAAAGGACACCCTGGACACCCCAGTTTCCATTTTAGGACACATCTTTTATATCCTCTAGAAATTAGATTATCACATGCTCAAGCACTCTTGAAAATTTAGGTCATGGACCTTTTACAATTTACTTTGAATTAATGTAATCAGATTATCAGACTAAACTCTGCTTAGTACTTGCCAAAATCAGCTACCCTAAAAATAATATGATTTTAACTGAAACTCCCAACCCCCTGGAAGTCTGATACAAAAACTTAGGATCTTTCTGGAGTCTTGGAAGAATTGATATTTGATGAGTTAGACATCAATGGGCAGACCAGGAGGGTACAGGAGTTCCTGAGGCAGATCAGAAGAATGCCTCTGGGAGATTATTTTGCAAAACACAAATACTTCGAACTTTCTCTATGGCCCCAGATAAAAGAGCAAAGTTCTACTACTGAATCACAGTGATGTTTGTGAGTCTGGAGATGCCACACATTGTCCAGTGAGATGATGATGGGAGGTTAGTTATGCCTCTCTCCTCATGTCCAGCTTTGCCTCATTCTAGTTTGCCTTGTAAGTGACATTTCAGGGTAATTTAGACAATTGTCCCAACGTCTAATGGGATCAACATTTTAAGCAAATTTAACATTATTATGTGAAAGTCCTGTCAGCATATCAAGCATTGTACTTAGCACAGGGATTGCAAATTAGAGAGGAGACCTATCAGAACTGGAGTGGACCTTTTGTTCCACTGGTTGTAAATGTGAAATCTAATAGGATTGTTTTGGAAGATGAAACATGCTGCGGAGAGAGGTCTGACCAGATGAAAATGGCTAAGGGTTTCCATCAGTACATCCTTTCCCAGAGACTACTAGTCTTTGTTTGCTTATTTTTAGTGGAGAACTTTTCTTTCCCAGTATATATTTGTATTCCATGTTTGCTTGCTTGGCCCAGGATTTTCCTTGGAAAGTACTGCGGTATCTTGAGGTCTCCCATGATTTCAGTTAGTAGGAGGAATGGTTGGCTCACAACAGGATGATTTGGGCGAAGATACCGTTTTGTTTTCCTTAATAACGATAAGCCTGTGGACCTTCAGAGAAGGGGTCTGGAGTGTTGAACAGTAGTGGCCCGCATTGAGAATGGAGAGGTTATCAGTCAATGCATTAGACTAAAGACTAATTAGACTATTAATGACTAATTTATACATTAGTGCTAAAGGCATACTGTCAAAAAAATGACACCAACACAAATCTGAAACAACATGTATATTTAAAACAGTTTAAAAACTAACATAGTTAAGGTGAAAAACTAACAGGTGGCAAGGAAGCTGAGGAAATAGTTGAACTATTTGGTTCACCTTTCTCAGAAATTACTTTCTAGCTCTTACCTCATATGTAAGAAAATATTATGTAAATACACAGGAATCACGGAGGTTATCACTATTTGTGCGAACAGTTGTGCAGCAGATATTGTAATAAGCTTTCAATTTTAGCACTATTAGAATAATTTCAGTATTTGTTTAAAACGGAGCTTGTATAGTGTGACTTGTACATATATTTTCAGGGCTGACCACTTGGCACTGGACAACTAATTGCTGTTCCCTTACCCAGGGAGGACCACCTCTCCCGCTCCCACCTTTCCTTAGTTACTGCTAGTTCTCTGTGTAGGGTTGAGGTCTCATGGGTTTTTCCCCATCCAGTTTGCCATGTTTGGTGGTATCTTCATTGTTTAACTCATGTCTGGGTAGAGATTTTACAAGGATAGTTTCTGTTATTCCTGGGGGACACAATTTCACAGAGAACTTGCTAATCTTCTGGCTTTTTCAGTGTGTCTGTCCATTCTTCCATGTGTTCCCTGAGCCTGAGGTGAGGGTATGTTTTGTAGTTGTGTTTAGTAGGACAGAGCTCCACCTCTTGTATTTTCATTGGTTATGATTTCAAGATGGAGTTCTTATGCAGCCTACATCTAGGTCTTATATAGCCCTATGAACTTTGATTACAATTAATGGAGCTTTACTACTACTACTAATAATCCACACTAGAAGATGCCTCAACAGCTTTTTATTGATGCTCTTCTTCTGAGATCTCAGTGAAAATGTCATCTTTCAATTAGTAGCCGTGTCTCTAAACTAGACCTGGTTCTAATAGTTTCTCAGATTTTGTTATGTCATATACCCTTGATCTGTTAGAGGTTTACTGATAACTTGCTTGGTAAAATATCCTTTGGTTACAAGTTTTTGTGTGTCTAGACTAGAGTCTTGCACTTGGGCAAAGACCACCTTCATAAAAGTGCTTGGTTCTTTCTTCTACTTCCATTATTTAGTCTTTGGAAAGAAACCAGCTGTCAAAGAGTGGGAAGCTATGCTCTATTCTCCAGAATGGAAGGTATATTATATATATAATGTTTAATTCTTTGTATAAGACATTTACTTACTCTCTAAGTATTTGTATAACCATTTCCCGACATAAAATACTACTGAATTATATATATATATATATATGTGTGTGTGTGTGTGTGTGTGTGTGTGTGTGTGTGTGTGTGTTCACCTTCTTCCAGTTTTCACATCTGGACTACCTAAAGTGTCCTCTATATCCTTTGAAATTGATTGGCAATACATTGTTTTGGTCTATTTCTAGCTCTTTTAATATTTTTTGTTGCAATAAGATGTTTCAGCCCCATCCTTTAGATTCCTATCAAATCCTTCAACTAATTGCCATTTCCCTGAGAATCCTTCCATTGGAGAGATGTGTTAGGAACAAAGATCTGGATCCAAGATGCTCATTATTACCAAGATAGGTTTGTTTCAAGACCTGCTAAGCAAAAGAGCAAAAGCATGTATTTACTTGGTTCTTAAAATACATATCAACGTTTCACAGAGCTCTATATTCCGTTTAAATTCAAATATTTAATTTTTAACATAGAATATAATTTTTTGGGAATTTGGAATTTCCAGAGTTCATGATTGATAGACTGAAAGACTTTTGTGTATTAACTGTGTGTTTGGAAAGTGTACTTTCTTTTTGGTATTTTACATAAAGACAATCAATCTATGAATAAATATGATTTTATATACTTTTGAAATATTTATATTTTAGCTACTTTTCTTGTCTTATGGCACTAGCTATATTTACATGGGATAGCATCTATGTTTCAGTCTCGATGTGATCTTAGCTATAGATTTTTACAGCTATTCATTATCAGTTAGACAGAAGTTTCTTATATTCCTTGTATCTTCAATTTTAATCATGACTGAGAACCAAGTTTGTGAATGGCTTTGTCTGTGGGATCTATAGATATTCTATATGATTTTTCTTCTTTAATGTGTTGATGTGGTGGTTTGCAACAGCTGATATTCAAAGGGCGACTAGCTTTTTAAGCACTGAAATCAGGACTTGCTATTCTGCATACTTAGGTTATCAGTTGGTGAGGTTAACTTACAAATGTTTATCGAGGTCTATCATTTTATTTCCTCCTAGTAATTTTCTCAGTTTTTTCATTACGATACCTCTTGCTGCATCCAGGGAGTTATCAAATACATTCTGCTTTTATATTTCTTATGTAAAAGGTTTGTAATATTTTCTGCCTGTGAAACCTTTAATTAGGGCTGATGATTTTATTTGAAAAGTATAAATGAATAAACTTAATTCTGCATATTTGCTTGTAAGCATTATTTGTCATTCCTATGTACTATTAGAAAGTTTAAAATTCTTTTGAAAGTATAAAATATATGACAGGATATATTTCTTTCAAGAATTTTCAAAAGGTAAATTTTTAGATCTAGAAAATGGAATGGTCATGCTGAGAGTGTGTAGTTTTTACAAAAGTTAGCCAGATTAGTAAACATAAATATTTCCTGGTCAATCTGTGTCTGTATGTATTTCCATCTACCACCTTAGGCAAAAAGAAGAAAACTCTGCTTTGAGAACTGTATATTATTCTCTAGTCAGTACATAATTTTCTGGACAGTAATTAATAAATTTCATGTAATAGTTTCTTTAAATTTATCAAATGTATTTATTACAATAACCATTGTAAATTCAAATCCATCAAACAAGATTAACTATTCACAAAGATTATACAACTCAAAGAACTTTTGGAAATAATAAGGACCATATCAACAAACAAATACTGAGGAAGATACCAATCATAGTTTCTCATAAACAGTGACGGATTTGGACATTAGAAATGCATTTGGTTTGCAGAATCATCATAACATACAGTCTCAGTAACTGGTTCTTTCAGTGTGAGTGTACTCAAAAGATCTGGTAGTTCATTGACTATCAGAATCTTTTCCACATTTTATATGAAGAGGTAACATTGTTTATGAAGTAAAATTTACATAATTTAGGGCTGAGATCACTCAGTCAGTAGAGTGTTTGCCACATGTAATCATAAAGACATGAGTTCATATGCCAGCACCCACAAGTAGAGCTAGGCAAGATTTAATCCTACTTCAGAGGAGGCAAAGACAAGATAATCCCTGAGGTTTGTTAGCAACCCTGTGGACCAGAATCGGTGACCTTCATAAATCACTGAGACCTTGTCTTTAAAAGTAAGGTGGGGAGCATGACTTAGGAAACACTCTGTCCACTGCTAGTCTCCAAATACAATATACACACAGTGCACATACAAATGAACATGAACATGTGTGCACACAGCATGCATTGTAACAAGTAAAGCAATTGCCTGGCTAGATTCAGTTATAGAAAAAGTACTCAGGACTACAAAGATGAAACAACTCACAGAAAAGCAGTCACAGGCACACTGGGAGTGCGTTTCAGAATTATTTCACTGGTGCTCATTACAGTCAAAGATTTTAGTCTTTGACGATCACTGATGAGATTTCAAGCCTCTGAGTAGTAAGTAATTAGAAATTTAGGGAAAGTGAATTGGGTTTCTTTGTGCTTCGGGTTATACTTTGCATGTAAAGAGGCAACCTTGTGTACTTCACTTCGTGGTTGCTTCTGAAGGAACTTTCTAGAAGTGGAGGAGACCACTAAGGAGATATTATTAAGTCTTGGTATAACCCATTTCTCCATCTTGAATGGCGGAAAGTATTGAATGAGAACAGGCAGACATCAGCCTTGTTTTTAAAGTTAAAGTAAAGCACACAGCTATTACTACACTTCACTGTTAATTTCAACACATTAGGAAACTTTAAAAGCAAACTCAGAATTCTTACTTTCAAATCCCAACTCTCTCCCTGGGTGTAAAATTAACACTCATATTTTCAAAGATTATAAAAATCACTTTCTGGTGACCGGATCCAAAGCTGAGAAGCAAACAATCTCTGTTAACCATGAGGTGCAGGGTTAAATTTTTCTTTCCACTGATAAATCCCACCCCGGAACAGATTTCAGCAAGGCAGCTCGCAAAGCTCGCGGGTGAACCTCACGGGCCATGTGGGTGCCGAGCTCAGAGCCGGAAAGCAAACAGCTGCTGTAGCCTGATTTGAGTTAAAATAGTGTGAGTGTTTAGTCTGGCGCACGGCTTCGGGGGAGATTGGCAGCTGGGTCAAACAAAGTCCTTCCGTTGGCTCTCTTCCCGGGCTGCTCTGCTAGCATTTAGTGGGTCCTAGTGCTATGTAGGGCCCTTTTCTCAGGCAAAATCCTAACATCTGACCGCACCCTCTTCTCTTTGCTATTTAAAAAAAAGAAAAAAGAAAGAGAGAGAGAGAGA